>SKCR01015564.1:0-64327 GCA_019454045.1 Zanthoxylum bungeanum
ATTTTTGTCTCAATTTCTTACTAGAAGTGCATCCTTGAATTCGAACTTAAGATTTGAACAATCAAATTCTTTGTCTTGTGCCATCAAACCACTCTCATTGAGGACGAGTATCATAGAAATATTGTATTGTGTTGGTTTTACGAATCTATATATTATATAAAAAAAAAAATCTGATATGCTGTATTTTCTGATTAATGAACAGAATATATTTTCTCTCTGAAAATATGAACAGCATGTCACCTTTCAACACATTCAAGAAACGAAGAAATACAATAAAAAAAATTCCCTAAAAAATAAAAAATAAAAAGAAATACAATAAAAAATAAAAAAAATCCTTAAGAATGAGTTATTATTTAAATAGAAATTTGTCGGGAACGAACGTCACTGATGACGACTCGAAAGCAGGTTCAATTTCACTTAATTTTAGATTAAAATTTTCAAGAAACAGTCAAAGATTGATTTGAAGACAATCTTGATTTCGGAGCAATAAACTTCATTTAAATATAGAAAAATTGGTACCCATATGCCATTTACTTGTCATAAGTTCTAACTAATTGTTGACTACTATTATTTATTTCTAATTAAAAGTCAATCTTTCATGGCATTTAAGTTCTAACTAACTGTTGACTACAATTATTTATTTCTAATTACAAGTCAATCTTTCCATATGCAATAAACTTCATTTAAATATAGAAAAATTGGTTCCCATATGCCATTTACTTGTCATGGCATTTAAGTTCTAACTAACTGTTGACTACTATTATTTATTTCTAATTACAAGTCAATCTTTCCATATGGGATAAATCTCACCGAGAAAAAAAATGATAACAAATAATATTATCATATGTCAAGTAAAATCGGAAAAATCTAAATTAACATGGACATATATCTTATAAATAAATCTAATTTTTATTAACTTAATGAAATAATGATTTCAGATATATACAATAATATCCAAAAATCTATATAATTGATCACACCTAAGAGATAAAAATTTATTTGATTTGATCGTAAATTAAAAAAATATTTTAAGAGTTCGTATCGCGAACCTGTGGGTGAGTGTAAGACCATGTTTGTCAATCGATGACTTTCCGAGCAAGGCAGTCATTTGGAATCTGCTTTTAAAATTTCCAGGCGACTCTGTCTACAAGAACAAGAAGTCACTCTGATGGTTTTATTAAATCTGAAAGTGGAAAACTTGAAATACATAATCTGTTATATAGCTTGACGTGAATCTTACCACTTTGTCAGTTGATCAGCATTTATTTCCGACTTTCATCATTTCACATATATAAGTTCTCATTGTGAGTGTCAATTAGTTGAGTTCGTAAAATATTTTATGTTCAAAATAAAAAAATATGAGGTCGAACCGATGTAGTCAATAGATACTTAGAGTATTATTTGATGTGCTTTATTAATGGACAACCAAAACAGCGTGTGAAATGGGTAATATGGGCAAAATATTAGTATAATACCACGTACCACGTCTCAATCGGGATGTCTCCTTTCAAGGCCTTATATGGATATGATTCGTCTGTTCTATTAAAATTCAGTGACGAACTCTCTGTAGTAGAGGATGTAAATATACTACTCAATGAGAAGAATGAGATGTTGGACCTCGTTAAGGAGAATCTCATAGTGGCTCAAAATCAAATGAAGCAAGTTGTTGATAAGAAAAGGCACGACATCAAATTCTAACTAGGTGACTTAGTCTTGTTAAGCCTTCAACCCTATAAGTTCAAGTCTCTTGCTAGGCGTACCAATCAGAAACTTAGTCCAAGGTATTATGGACCATATCCGGTAGAGTTGAGAATTGGAGAGGTAGCTTACAAGCTAAAGTTACCTGCGGAAACAACTCCACCATGTATTCCATATTTCTCAATTGAAGGCTGCTACTCCTTTACCCTCATGTCTCAACAGGGATTTGTAACTGTTGGTGGAGTTTGAGTCAATTAGCAAAATTCGCATTGGTAGATGGTCGTTTTGAGGTGCTAGTGAAGTGGAAAGGGTTACCTGAATGTGATAGCAAATGGGAATTGACGGAAATTATTGATGTATAATTCCATGCATTCAACCTTGAGGACAAAATTACTAATTTAGGGGGGAGTGTTGATAGGCCTGTAGCATATATGTACTCCAGGCGTAAGAAGAGAAACAGAGGAATTGAGGTTACTAAAGTTGTGGCTATTAGAGTCAAGGGAACTGAAGCCCAGGGAGTTGGCAAGTGATCATTGTAGAAAATTTTTCTAATATTGTAGTATGGATGGAGGAGGGACATGTCCCTTGGATGGTACCCCATAGGGACATGTCCTCCATATGGATAGAACTTGCATGGGAGGGGTATAACCCTTGGAGGGTTACACCCCAACCCAAATGATGTCCTTTTGGCACCCTTCCATGCATTTACAAGGGGGCTTCTATATTCATTTTACTTATTGGAAAATCCATCCAAAAATCATCTATTTGTTGAGTTTCATATTGTTTGAGTAGAGAGAGTTCCTCCATTTCTTCAGTTCGAGATCTTGTTAAGGTGTGCCCCTTGAACAAGAGGAATCCGAGTTATCCTGGGAGAACATTAGCGACAAATCCATAGAACACCGAGACGGAGCTGATAAGTTCTTAAGGACAGAGATATATCTCGACCTGGACCAAGTTTTAATCATCTTCAACCTTTTCAGGTTTTTCTAAATTTCAATCAATTGCATATTTATTTTTCAATTTCCTTGAATTATGCATGTTAAAAAGTGATTTACAACACATATCCTACCAACAATCACTATAGTGGCTGATGAAGAAAGGCAGGAGAATATGGAATGTGGACCTACCATAGGAGCTCCAGAAAGGATGTCTCACACAGGACTTGCTGTTGTTAATAGGCCTGGAGAAGTGGCATTAGCTCACTGGTTATTTTCCTTTTGCCGTTAGAAGTTTGTTAGGGGAATTTGTTGCTATGAGGCTGAGCCTTGGGAAAAAACGTTTGATTATTCATGAAGTAATTTCTGGTGAATGCATGAGGAGCTGTAACATGTTAGAAAATGCTAAAACCCTGGATCTCTTTACTATTTTTCTTCAATCAATGAATACAAATTGCCAGCTAAATCATTGAATGTTACACTTTCATTGATACAAATTGTGTTCCAAATCTGTGCTCCTATCACAAGCCCAATCTTAGAGTCAATTGCTCTAAAAATAGAACGTGTGCTGAAATTCCTCCATTGCACGCACTTCTCCGCAAGTGGAGCGGTTGATGGTAGGGGTTATAAATGACAAAGGAAAGGAACGATAGAACACCAACAATCAACTCAACAACAACAACAATCCAAAAATCCAACATGTCTTTTTACATCAATTTCAGTAATTAATTTTATTCAAACTCTTTGTAGTTGCAATCTATTTCAATTCTTGTAAAACTTTAGATTTAGTAGACTTCATATGTATTTAGAGTTTAATTCTAGTATAAGTTCATTTCGAGTAATTTTCAATTATGCGTCTTTATTAACATTCTGCTAAAATCTAAATTATTCATCTATTTCGGACTTTAAATGACCCATTAACAATCGCTCATTTTCAGAAGTTGATCATTATCGTAGATTTTAATTTTGAGGGCCCGCTCTTCTGACACGTCCAACAACAATAATTTTCAGAACTAACAAGACGGGACGAGAAAATTTACAATCTCTAATGGTACATGTTCCTCCGATATGAAATTCATCAGCCTTATTGGACGCTATGATTCCTCTGCCATCTTTCAGTAGCCAAATTCAATTCAGTAGCTTTGAATTTTGAAGGGATTTAGATCGAAATGATAGTATCGAGAGCTTGTAACTCGACAAGTTTGCCCGATTCTGTTTAATTTTGGGGGGTTAATGCATCGAAATGACAAGGGTACCCTCAGTTATGATAACCAATATATATTCGCCACGCGTCTCTCACAAGTATTTCCAACTACACTCTTTCATTCTCATTCAAATTTCTGTAGCAAAAAAAAATACAAATATTTTATCTTCCTGAGACACGATGATCGGTTTCCGATCAAATGCCATCGGGGTTTCGGAGATTTCAGAGTTTCAGAGAGATCCAGATGATCTTTGGGGCGATTAAGTGCTTGATTTTCGGAATGCGGACATCAACGGTATTATTTGTCTCCAAGGAAAGAAATTAAGAAGAAAGCAAAGGAAAAGATTTCTGAGATGAAATCAGTGAAGAAGAAATTGAAGTTTATCAAAAGATTGTCTAGCGACTTGTTCTTCCTTGAGGCTTTTGGCAAGGAGAATGGAAGTAATTTGATGAATGAGGAAAATGCTTGAGTAAGAAACTGAAGCTGACATTTTTTTTTAAAAAATAGTTAGAAATCTCATCATCAAATCACTTATTTCGTATTTAAGCGGAGTAAGTAAATGTCATGACTGTCCCAGACTCTTATAAGAAACGGATTCCATGAATTTGAATTCAGGATCTGAAAATTTGTTCTTGAATCCTACATCACCAAACTACGTCTTTTGATACAACTGTACATGACACACTCTTGATGATTTATATAAATCTCGTGTAACAGTCGGATGTTGTCCGCAATTTTGTTATTGCATCACAAAACGTGTTTCTTAAGTTAGAAGAGCCATTACTTATAAATTAGTACATGATCATACTCGAATATTACAATCTTCCTTCTTTAATGTACATTCTACTCCGGTCGAGAGAGTAGATTCATTCACATATTCGATAGTGAGTTGATTCGGATACCATTTGTAATAGTCTGGGCCCATCAACATAGTAGATATATTATATATGGTGTCTTACTTTTTGCACCCTCAAGGGGTGTGACTTAGTGACAAAGACTTTAAGACTTGGTTTTCAAGTCTTGGATTCAAGTACATGGACGTATTTATTATAAGAACCTAGGGCAGCCGAAATTTTATTTATTCCGCTTAAGCTCTGTTCAGATTGTCTGACAGCATTTCAAAAAAAAAAAATCTTTCTTTTTGCATATTTTTCCAAATAAAAATATGAATTATTAATGTTATGTTTTTTAATGCAGAAAGCAGTGGAGGTTCTGCAAGGCACAACTCTTACAATTAAGATCAGAGCAGAAAGAATTGAAGAGAATGATGAAGGAGAAGAAAGTACAGAGTACAACCACAATGAAGACGACAAAAGGTAAGCGCAAATCTGATTCATCATCATCATGTTCTTTATTGACATGATCCGCTTGAGAAAGTAACGTTTTGAAACCAATCAATTAACGGTGAGGTTACTTCAGACGGAGATAAAAAGAACCGACAATAGTAACCCTGCAGCTAGTTTTTAGATTCAACAAGAGACGACGGAGTATTGCTGCAAAAAAAGAAGTGGGATCAAAGCAATAATGGCAGCGTAGAGGGGGCAGCAAATAAGAGAATTGAGATTTGCATGGGTGGCATTTGTTATAAATTAGTTGCTGGGGCTTTGTTAGAAGAATTTGAGACTAAGTCTGGTGCTGAATGTTCAGTGTCAACGTGCAAATGCATGGGGAAGTGCAGAGATGGTCCTAATCTCAGGGTTATGAATAGTCACAGTGAAGATACACTGATACAGCTACAATAATAATACAGGGCAATGCTACACCTTCAATCAATTATCTTTGCATTGGAATTGGTTTAGAAGATGTGGATGTGTTTATGGCAAAGATTTTGGACAAATATGTGAATAATGGCAGGGCAAATGTTCTGGGAAGTCAAAAATTTAAGTTGAAATAACACCACCATTCCTCGAAACATATAATCTCAGTTATCGATATATAATTATCATGGTTGGCCACACTTCTGAAATGCATATGAATTAAATGAGGAAACAAATTATGAAAATAAAATTCATGAAAAAGGCAGTGCATTACTAAAGAATGTCAGCCTTCATACATTTATTGTTCTGAATACAGGGAAGAGATAACAAGGATATACCATCTAGCAAGTTAGGTCAGTGCATAATGGTTTCTGGGGTAGCTTCAAAATATGCGATGTGCAGATATCTCAGTTTTACTAACTGTATTGAAGTCGAGTCCTAAGTTCTGTTCTTCAAAAACCGGGGCAAGGCACAATAACTGGTGAAAAAAAATGTTGTTCCATTGAATGCTTCCCAGCTGTTTACATCCAACTGCCAAATAGGAAATGCAGAGAACCAGGAAAGATAAGTTTGGATCAAGTATGTTATATAAACAAACACATAATACCATTTGAGAATTCAAGGCACTTTCGAAGAAGTAGCGACACAGTCTTCCTATTACATTTTAGAAGTGTACATAAATCCAAAGACCCAAAAAAGCACTTCAAATCATTCAGAAACGTCCTCCATAACAAAAGTTGAGGTCTCACTACACACGGGGAACTAAAAAATGTTCCTGGCCAATGGAGGGCACTCGTGGCAATAGCTGGTTCTTAACTATTTCTATCAATTAACCTCCAATCTCATGAAATGCTATACATCCTACCGACTTGTTCTGCATCCACTCAGAAACCCTAAGCCACTAAAGATGTTATTCTGCTCACTGAAGATCTGAATCAATCAAACAAATTTCTTGACTGTTGTTTTCTTCCCAGTAATTGATATGAGTAATACCACGCTTACCAAGTAGTATCCCAACATTTCCATCCCAAGTACAAAAGTGGCATTCATCCATTGGATAGTCGTCAATTCAATAACTTGTAAAATTACTTACTAGTTCATCCCACCATCCAATGGAATAACGTTAACTCATTCAGGACGGATAAGGTTGAGATACTACTTGGGAAGTGCAATATTATTCTATGTATATAATTAATCACCCAACATCTATTAACTGGATTTCCCAAGTAATTTTTAACAAGTTTCTAAGGAACTAAAAGGTCTATTTATGAATCCACACAAAAATAAGGGGATTAAAACTCTATAACTCTTATAAGTGACTGTAAAAGGTCATTTAAAAGCTTCTTCGTATATTTTCAAGAATTAAAAGGTCTATGCCAGTAGGGATATCACAATTTGGCATACAAGAAAATATAGTAGAAAATAACTGAATTAACAAGGGCATCTATGGATAAGGTAATGTGAAAATCCTGCAGCATGATGAATCTGGATGACAATTGACAACTATCCCATAAGTTTCAAATGTCATGGCATGTGTCAGCAGGAATGTATGAGGAAAAAAATACTGCAATAAAATGAGAATTATGAGCAGCAAAACATCTATGAGAGCAAAATGATTTGTATGGCACCGCTTATTATTAGAACCTACGTACAATAATATGAAAAGAACGAATAGCAAAGTGGCAACACAGATGAAACTAACACTACAAAGTCATTATTGCTAGATTACTCCCTGATGTCAAGTAGATAAGAAATGCTGTTTGCAATCAATGATTTTAGAAAGCAATGTTCAGAAAGAGATCAACTTAAATCTAGACGGAGATTCTTTAAATGATTCAACAATCAAATTCAAAGCATAAGAATATATTGCCCTTCTAGACACATTTTGCATAGCAATTCCAAGAAGTAATTTCCTCGATGTAACAACGAATCATCCTTTCCAAATGCATTTTGCAAGCAATTCCAAGAAAGGATAAAAACAAACCTCTCCATTTTCACTCTGTCAAAAGCATTTGGCAAACTTGCCCTTCCTCAAGAAGGCGAATAATCGCATCCCTAAACTTCTCATAATCCTCCAATGTATTATAAACCTGATGAGAAATCCTTGCATACCCCGTTATAATCCCATCCTTATCCCTAGCTCCAGCCTCACCATCATCCCTCGGCGCCTGATAATAAATCGGAACCTCAACTCCAAAGCACACCCTCAAATGCCCCCTCAACCTCAAAGCATCATCCTCACCCATAACCCTCAACCTCGAAGGCAACCCAACCATAACCATTCCCGCACACATTTCAGGTGGCGACCCAAGATTCGTTCCCCAAGAGTCGGCCAACATTCTCCCCATCTTCAGCACTTGCTCATGGTTCCTTTGCATAATCCCATCAATTCCACCCTCAAACCTATTCACAAACTCCACAGCTGAAGGTATCACAAGCTGTGCACTATAGTCTCTAGTCCCAATCCATGCGCTCTCTATTGGCAAACCATTACCAAACTCGTGTGAAACCACAGGGTGATGCACATCAGACGATAAATTTGATTTTCTACAATATAAGAAAGCCACAGATGGCGGGCAAAAAAACCACTTGTACAAATTACTAACATAAAAATCAGCTCCGATTCCCTTCACATCAATTTTAACACTACCTATAGCATGTGCCGCGTCTACAAATACCTGATCCACTCCTTCATCTCGACAAATTTGAACCAATTTATGAACGGGAATCACAACACACGGCATTGATGTAATATGATCAATAATTGCTAACCTTATTCTTTGTCCATTTTCTTTACCCTTTTTAATCCCTTTTTTAAACTCGTTAATAATTTCTTCCTCTGAAATTAACGGAAACGGCAACTGAACTTCAATAACTGACCCACCTGCACGCGTGACGTAAGCCTGGATAGATTTTTTAACGGCCTGGAACGCGCAGTGAAGCATCAAAACGGTGTCGTTTTTCTTGAACTTCCCTTCGGTGAAACCGCGCCCAATTTGTTGGAGTACAATGGCGGCAGCGGTGGTGGCATTGTCTACGAGAGATATTTCGTCCACGTCATCGGCGTTGATGAGATCTTTGATGACAGTGCGGGACTCCAGAATCCCCTTGCGCAGAGTGTTGAAGTAGAAATCGTCGGGTTGTTGGAGGAATTTGAGCTGCCACGTGTGCTGCTCGGCGAGTACGGACTTGGGGCAGCTCCCGAAGCTGCCGTTGTTGATACGGGCCACGCCGGATGGTGGTGGGAGAACTCGTCGCGGATATCGAGTTCGGGTATGGGGCGGCTGAGTTTGGGTTTTTTGGAGACGTGGTGAGTCAAATCGCCGTTTTGGGGTTCTCGGTCTCGGTCCATGACTCGGATGGGGGCGGGTTAGGGTTTTTTTGGGGAACAGAGGGTACATGAGACTGGGGATTCAAGGTAACTGAGGATAATTCCAGTGCAGCAGCGCAGAAGTGTGTGGGACTGGGAGTGAAATGCGTCGTGTTGTGATTAAACAAAGTGACGTCGTTTCATTGGCTGAAAATGGAACGCCTTGCTGTCGCTATTTCCAGGAGATTATATTATATTAAGATTAGATATAAACATTATTGGATTATTATTATTAGTTGGGAGTTTGGATTATAAAATCGTGATTGATATCAGGTGAATATTCTTCAATGCAACATTCCCCAACATTTACTTGGATTTGGGCTCCGAATCTTTTTTTTTTGAAACGGTGAAGGCGCCCCAATAAAGGCCAGTTTTGAACAGTTTTGGGCTACTTGGCCCAATATAGCCCAACCCATTTATCAAAACACCCGTGTCATAATCACTATATATACTCAGCGGGAGTTGGGTGGTCGGTTTGTTTGCTACCTGCTTCACCTGCTCTTTTTTTGCATGTTGCCCGATTCTAATTTGTTTTCAGTTTGTTTCCTCTTTATTACGGTTTCCTCTGTTATTTTCAATAATTTTATTAATATAGAGCCCGTATTTTGTGCGAATTGAACACATCTTTGATTATAATTTCATATTATAACAAAAATTTTAATAAGATTTTAGGTATTTATCTTTGACTATAGTATTTATGACTCATTGTTTGTTTAAAATTCTCAAATAATGTTTCTAATTCACATTAGAGTTTTTCTTTATTCATACTCTCTCATTTGAAAACATATTTATAACTGTAAATAACTTTTAAAACAATTAAATTTCTTTCGGATGAATTCCAATGAAATTTAATATAATTAATTCAATTTCAACTTAAATTTTCTTATCGAACTTGAAATATTGACTGTTACTGTGTAAGAGCTAATAATCAAAGTTTGCATCACGAAGCACACAACAAATAATAAAAAAATCATGAAAAAACTTACAGAAATAAAAACTCGACTTAGAATCGATTGATAAAAAAACGATGTCAGCGACAGCTCGAAGATAACAACTACAATTGCAAACATATTCTAAGTAAAGAAGACGAGCAACTCAGGCCCTTACTGGGGTTAAGGGCACAATCTTTTTTAGCGACGCGGTCCACATTTGGATCATCGACATAAAAGAAACGATCTTAATAAGTCCGCACATCAGAGGGAGATTTGGCGAGCAACTTGTCAAAACGCTTAGCTCGCATGTTCAAATAGTAGATATCATCCCACTTTGCCCTCTCTGCCTGTGGGGTTCTTATTCATTTTGAACATATACTTAATTATGTTGTCATTGGGTGGCGAAACCCCGTTTGTCGCATCAACAGGAACAACGAGGCCAGATGGTGATATGAGTTGGGCGACCATTGGAACAGTGCGACCTCAAACAGATTCAATAGGTAAATGAAGAAGTCAGGGATGGGTGATCTCAGCCCCACCTTGAAGTGGGCAGCGCTCATGGCGATGTACCCTCAAATGGAAAGAAGTATATGTCCCCAGGTGTTGGACCGAGCAGTTTGTACCCGTGAGGGATGGAATATGGTTTCACTAGATTAAACCGCTCTCTTTGTGAAATCTTGGAATTGAGATCAACAATGTCATATCTTTTACGACGTGCGGGTTGGCTATTACTCCTCGTGGAATGGCCATTTCGATCTTTGTCCATTGTTTTGGGTCCCCACTGGGCTCATTCCTCGTGGCCTACCATGCGACCACGACTATGTTTATCAACTCGTCAACCTGGGCTTCACTCGCTTGGGCACCCACTAATGTGACCTCTCGACCTGAGGTGGACACCTGAGATGCTTCCAGGAATCTCGAATAGCCACCAACGACCTCAGTGGCGCTCATCGGTGCATTAGTGGTGCTGAGTACAAGGACCATAGGGGAGCTCGATACTTCAAGTTCGTCCCCACTTCCAATACGGTGAGAGCGACGCTTTCGACCAAACATCTACAGAGGCGTTTAGGATTATTCTAAACGCCATAATCCTAAGATATACCTATGAGGTCGAAAGGCTTCACTGAGTCGTCCAAAAAATACACAAACACAAACCAGATTCCCTAAACACCACCCTAAAGATCAAAAACCATATTTCTTATAAACTTAGTCATAAACACAAAGAAAGAAGATATTCAAATAGTACAATGCATGTATAATATCAGCGGAAAAAAAACAACAACTCATAGTAAAAGAGAAAAGGTCTTGAACACTTACGATGATTGTTGATCGACGCAGTACTTACAACGGCGATCAGAATAATGAATAGTGGTGATGAGAAAGCTTGAAGAAGAATGGCTTCGGTTTTCAGAGATTTCAATTGAGAGTAAAAACGCAAAAGTAGCTTATGAAGCAAATAATCTTTCTTATATGGGAGCTCGCACCAAGCCGTTAGATTTGGATGATGAACTGTCTTCAAATATCAACAGTCATGGAGCATTGTAGATGTGCCCCTCGTACAATATGAAGAGTTGGTGACAATCCAATGCATTAAATGCGATAAGATAATTGTCTCCACATGTAGCGACGTGAGATACAGTTTACAACTGTATCCACCTGAAGCGATATGCGACGTGCTTGAAATTTGTCACCTCATGTGATGACCTATAGTGTTTTTGACACATCGAAGTTCGTCATGATCGGTCTAGCTTTGAGCTCGTTTATCGCACTATCGAGCTTCCATCATGCTAAAAGTGTGTCAGAAGCTGGGGGTTAATGTTATTGGTAAAAATGAGCTCAATGTCAGAATAGGTCCAATCATGTGAAACATGCCCACTAGCACAAGAAACCCAATAGAGGAAGAGTTAAGCCCACGAGGCCTAGTACCAATTTGAGCCGAATTCTCCATCTATTTATAGATGGAAAATGCTTCAATTATATCCCAATACAATAAGGACACTCTAAGGTCTCTCCAAATCAAATTTGGTCTCTTAAAGATTCTTTTCAAAATAAATCAGGATACTTAATCAAATTAAGAATCATAATTAAATAAAGAATTCCATATTTAATCTTAATTATGATTATAATTAATTTGGGTGCTAGTCTACTAAATTAAAGCCCAATAGATTAAATATTATTTTGGCTCAATAATTAATTAACTATTAATTAATTAATGTATCTTACTTAATTTTAATTAACAATTAATTAAAATTACATCTAATTAAATTTAATTTATTAAATATCAAATATCAAATATTTATTTAAACAATTAAATCTAATTTTATATTTCGAATTTATTGATCAAATTAATATTTCCGAAATATTTCGAATATTTCAATCCAATCAGGAAATGTTATTTGGCCAAAATATTCATTTATTAACTTTTAATAAACATCATCGAATTTGTAACATAGACGAGAACTATATTGTGCGACCGTCATATGTTCATTATCGAGTAGCAATGAAATAATATTAACTTTTTAATATTTCATCTCTATGATATTCCACAGACCATTGGTAATCGCCTAATAGCAAGCCATGACCCATAGTCGATGAATGAAGTGGGAAAAAATATGAACTTGTTATAATACACTTCGAGCATGTCATCTCATTCCTTCCAATATTTATGTTTCTTATCGAGTTCAGGACCATGATTAGGTTAAATACTTTCCATTCGACATATCTTTAAAGTCGATCTTGTGGATTTGATATATTTAAGATATCGAATGCTTTGGCCAACGACTTATTATATCAACAACTTTGAGTTTTCTTGAAATATCTCTAACTTTTATTATCAAAACTATCAGATCTCATCTTAAAGCACACGTGACTGTTGGACAATTATGACCCATAGTATCACTATTTTGTAAAGAACATCGTGTTCTTGTACAAAATTAACTATGTGACAAAGGAAATTGATCTTTTATCATTTTGTAATTGGATTACTTGGATATAAAAATGATAAAAGTCCATATGTTTAGTACCAGATTAATAAGATATGAGACAATATTAATTCACGGAAGGTTTAATCATTAAATATCCCTAGTCGTAGTATTATCGAGACAATATTAATTGTGCGCATTGTGGAAGCTTAACGACATAGTTCTCATATATTTAAGTATTGGATACTTATGCAAGTGTGATAGGAGGTTTGTTTGCCGATGGTACGGGAACAGCTTCGCTCTGGATAGACCCATCAGAATCTCATTGGTAGTATAACTATGTGTCTATGGGAATCCGAATCAGGGTAGGTGTATTTGGTCTTAACCTAAGACTTGCATCGCTAATACTTGCGACAATCAGTATGCTTTGGTTTTGGTCGTCCGGGGCTATAACAGGTTATGTGTACGCCTCTTCTGGGTATACTGAGAATCGTAGTGTATTGGGTGTGATGTCAAGATGGAAGTATCACTTCAGTCATATGGAGATGATGATCACGCACGATACAAAACTAGTACTCTTAAGAACTGCAGTCATCAGGATAATATGACTAGGTCATGATTATCCGATTATAGAGACTACTTGCCAGTGATCCGTTATATGCTTCGTACGGGGCATACACAATTCCAGCCCTAGGCCTAGCATGTGACATCCGATACTGGATCATAATACGCAATACATAGTATACAACGCCTGATACAGATTATATATATTCCATGTTGAATATATTTCTAGAGAATTGGGTAGGCACGGTGCTTTGCTAGAAGCCAACCATGTCTTGTAAATCGGTAAGAACGTGGTACCAGGTACGCACATGTTCGGATAGTCCGATGACCATATTTACTGCCAACATATCCAGAAATCTTTTGGGTCTCTTCCCAAAGATTCACCAATGACATTTGACTCGAACAGAATTAATCTATGATTACTTATGAAAGAGAAAATTAATATGAGATTAACTACGGCAAGAATTAATCTGAGATTAATTAGCAGAGAAAGAATTAATATGGGATTAATTACGTCGAGAATTTATCTGGGATTAAATTCGTCGAGAAGAGAGAACGCGGTTAATTTGGAATTAATCGGTAAAATAAATTTAATAGTTAAATTAGATTTTTCTATTTAATTTATTTATATGGGCTAAATAATATATAGATATATTAATTGAAATCGGATTCAATACGGAATTAAAATTGGATTTTAATTCAAGCGAACGAATTATTTTGGAATTAATTCGTAAGCGCCTTCCGTAATAATTTTGCTAGACATTATTATTTAATTAAATTAGATTTAATTACGTCGCGACGCAAAAATTGTTTAATCAGATTAAACGAACCTGAGCCCGAAGTGTGTTGAGCAAGCCCACTTGAATTTTGAATTTAAAGTGAGGCCCACCAACTTACATCATAAGTCACCTTTTTGGTGATAGAAGTTGGTGGTGGATTTTTGTTGGAAACTTGTATTACACACTTTGACTTTTGCTTTTTTGAAAAAGCATATACACTTTTTGGAAAAAAGGATTTGGTTTTTGGTTTTTTGGAAAAACAAAATACAAAACTTCATCTCTATTCTCCTCTCTCCCATGGCCGAAAACCTTGCTTTCCTTGGAGGAAAATTTTTCTTTCAAAATTTGTTCTTACTAGCACATTAAGGAGTCAAAAGATGGTGATAGGGAAACTCACCCATGAGTTTGGAATGCAAACACAAAGCTTGGAGCTTCCGAAACGAAAAGATTTTTGAAATCCTACATCCACCCATTGTAAGTATTTTTCCGCAACTTCTTTGAATATTCACACACGAACCACTCTTAGAGATCCTTGGCATATTCTAGGAACACTAACAATGGTATCAGAGCGAGATCTAAGCTTGATTTGGATTTAGGGTTTATATATTTTAATTTGGGGTTTTTGTGTTTGGAGCATGATTTCTTCAAATTGGTTGTTTGGTTGAGCTTGGATGATGATGAATTAGATTTATGCATCTTAGGAATTGAGAAAATGAATTGGATAAATTTTTCCCTAATTTCCTTAGCTTGGCCGAACACTACCCTAGCATGTATCATGGTGATTTTTTGTTAATTTGACTATTGGATGAGTTTATGGCATGATATGTATTTTGATTGTTGATTTAATTAGATTGAAATCAAAATTGGATATATTTATGCCAAATTACCGTGAGCATGATAAGCATGGAATGAGTGTTTTGCTTCAATTTGTGTTGGACATGAGTTGGTTAATTAAAGCATGATTAATTAGTTTAATGGTGTTTTGGAATATTGGTTTAACTAATTAATTATGGCTATTACACTTTAATTAAAATTAATGTGAAATTTAGAATTTTATATTAATTAAAATTAGTCTTTAATTTTGAATTGGGCTAATATTGTTGTATTTAGGCTTAATGGGCTTGGTTGAGCCAAGCTTGGTTTAGGGCAAATGGATTGGATCCAAATTGGGCCTAAAACCATTTCATAAAGTCCAAATATAAATATTGGGCCTTTTAATATTTAATTGGGCCTAATGGGCCAAAATTGATTTTATGGCAAAAAACGTGATTCCTTAATTGGGCCTTGGCATTTGGGTTTGATCCATATTGGTCAAAGCCCATGCCTTAAGAATTAATTAAAAGCTCATTGGACCTTAATTAAATTGACATTGGATGTTAATTGGGCCTTTGAGACCCATTAAGATTAGATTTAGAATCTAACTCTAAGGCACATAAATAAGTGCAATTATTTAATTTGGAATTAAATTTGAATTAGTATTGAATACAAATTAAATTGGATTTAAAATTGTAGTTCGATATAATTCAAGAATACGTACTTTGAGTATTTATTCTTAAACGAGTTGGACTCGCGCAAATCAAATCGTTGTTTGAACATTGGATGATCATTAATTCAAAGATTAATAATTGGATTAGATTGATTGAATAACATTCTTTGTGTGAATACATGAATGTATTGTATGAATAATGTATATCATATGGATATTAGAAGGGTGAGGGTAATTTTGGAAATTGTTGTAATAAATTTAGAATTATTAAATTGGACCTACGTGTCCAACTTTTATCTCTATTCTATTTGTATTTCTCTTCTCACCAAGTCCCCTCAATGTAAATAAGGTTTCTTTAGAAGTATTATGTAATTGGGTAGAAGTAAGAATAGTGCTAGCGGGAGAGAGGAAATAGAGAGATTTGTTCTAGGAACAAAGTTTGTTATATATTCATTCGCATATTGTGGATGCTGGATTTCGGCCGAGGTCCACAATCAGAATTTGTAGGTTGGGGGCATCAGTGATCCTGCAAAACAAAGGTAGAGTGGGCGGGAGTAGACTGCCCACCGGTGTGGTGGGTGCCGGGGGCACTCCGACGCTCAAGTCAGTAGTATGAAATGAGTAGTAAATAAGTAAAATATGAAAGCAAGGCTCGTTATTACCTTATCTTTCTTTTGGGTGGCCGTGAGGGCGGTAACAAGTGTTTAGGAATGAGGAATTTTGAGAGAGAATAAAGGCTTGTATGAGAGTGGAGAAGCTTAACTTAGAGAACTCTGAGTTCCATGAAAACTTTAGCTTGAATCATGCTTCCATTTATAAGCCAAGAAATACTGCATTTTTAGTTGGCAGATGAAGGTAAGTCCCACAACGTGATCAAGATATAATTATTTAGTGATCAAAAATCTCAGCATATGGAGGATACATATTATGTTTAGTAAAAGAGGGAAATAGTTGGTAATGACTTGAGGTATGTTTATATTCTGTTTCTTGGTTTGGCTTTGTGTGTGTAGCCTTATATGTAAATAGTATAAGGTTTTAGGTTCTGCTTTGGACTTTCCAGAATAGTGTTAAACTCTCTAAGCTGGGCCTCAGTCTATGGGTTTCATTGGTACTTGAGTCCAGAGAAAAGACGGATTTGCCCCTGGCCCAATTTTGGTCCATACAGTTTGTCCCATACTCTCTAAGTCAAAAAGTCTTTTGTTTTAGAGAGTAAAAAAAATGTAAGAGCATGTGCGTAGCTGTAAGCATTACCTTCTGTCGTCTGTTGTCAATATATGATTCAACATGGTTGCCAAAGTTTCTTATATGGTTCATGTTCGATGAACTTGATTCGACATGATTCCATATTAGTTCCCTGGTATAATGAACTTACAGAAGACTTTAGGAGCACATGACTTGTGTCGTCTGGACCGAGAGTAGTCCATGTCTTTTTTTTGACTCGACAATAGTCTATAAGGGATGTTCCATATCGATTGAACCATTTAAGAGTCCAAGAGATGTTTCATTCGACATTGTCGTATGAACCGTAGGAAGTTCATTTCTTCAAATGACTCAACGTGAGTCTTATAGGGATGTCCCCAGTCGACTGAATCAGATAAAGTTTCAGGATTATCATTCACTCGACAAATCTTTTTATGAACCATAAGAGCTTTTTATATTCAGATGATTCGACATGAGTCTAGGATATGTACCCAGTCGACCGAAACAGATGAAGTTTCAGGAGTATCATTACAAACGACATGTCGTCGTCTGAACTATGAGAATCCTAATCCTAAACTTGACTCGACATGAGTCTTATGGGGGATGTCCCCGGTCGACTGAACCAGACAAAGGTTCATGAGTCCATTCTATACGACAAGTGTCGATTGGACAGAGGAAGTTTAACTCTTTGACTCGAAATGAGTCTCATAGGGGATGTCCCCGGTCGACTGAACCAGACGAAAGTTCAGGAGTCGCTTCCATACGACAAATGTCGACTGGAAAAGGAAGTCAGCTCTTCGACATGAGTCTCATGGGGGATGTCCCCGGTCGACTGAACCAGATGAAGGTTCATGAGTCCATTCCATACGACAAGTGTCGACTGGACAGAGGAAGTCCAACTCTTTGACTCGAAATGAGTCTTATGAGGGATGTCCCTGGTCGACTGAACCAGAAAAAGGTTCAGAAGTCCATTCCATACGACAAGTGTCGACTGGACAGAGGAAGTCCAGCTCTTTGACTCGAAATAAGTCTCATGGGGGATGTCTCTGGTCGATTGAACCAGACAAAGGTTCATGGGTCCATTCCATACGACAAGTGTCGACTGGACAGAGGAAGTCCAACTCTTTGACTCGAAATGAGTCTCATGGGGGATGTCTCTGGTCGACTGAACCAGACAAAGGTTCAGGAGTCCATTCCATACGACAAATGTCGACTGGACAAAGGAAGTCCAGCTCTTTGACTCGAAATGAGTCTCATGGGGGATGTCTCTGGTCGACTGAACCAGACAAAGGTTCATGAGTCCCTTCTATACGACAAGTGTCGATTGGACAAAGGAAGTCCAGCTCATCTACTTGACTCGACATGTTGAGTCGAAAAATAACTGCTTCCTCGGGTGTTCTATTGATTTCGTGTCGAATGCTTGGTCCGAATATAAGTTGTGTCGAAATCTTGTATCTAAGGTTATTCTATGTGTTGTGCCGAGTGGCCAACTTCTTTATGCAAATTCCATAAATGTCGTGTGGAGAGGCAATAACAATGGTACCTAAATTTCCTTAGGTACTAAGTCGAATGGCGAGTAGATATTGAGCCAAGCCTTGTATAGATGTTGTGTCGAATCAAAATTCCAAGGGTAATGATCTTACGCTTGACGTGGTGTCGAGTGATTAAGAAACTTGTATAAGGGGTTGCTTAGATGTTGAATTGACATCAACTTCTGACTTGATGTGGTGTCGAATGATTACATTACAAGTATTTAGATTTCTGATGTTGTCGTGTCAAATGAGGAAGGCTCTGGTGAAAGCATTTTGTTGCGAGTGAATACCATCTGATTGTGAAGCCTGATTGTAATTCTTTTATCCATTCGACGATATCTGATTGAAGGATTCTTGAACTTCCACGTGTCATTAAATGCAATTAGACCTAATGCGAATAACGAGGCATCTTTTTGGCGGGAAAATTAGCGCCAAAATGGTGAGTATAAGAATGGGTTTTGAGTCTCATTTTGTCTCACACAAGAATTCCTTTCGATTGGCAAGTTTAGGAGAGCTCTCAAGATCTTCAAGGTACCCTTCATATCTTTCTCTGTATTCTTCAATATCTTCAAATGTTCTTAGTGTAGATTCAAATTGTTCTTAGCCATTTTAGGTTGTTTGATCTTTTGAGTCGTATGTTGTTTGGAGGAATTTTGTTTGTAAAGTTGAGTAAGAGTTTGATCTTTAGGAAACTTATCTTTTAGAAATTATTTGTTTGTATGTTGGTCTAAAGAAATATGTCGAGTGGAGAATCACTAGAGAGCTTAGGAGCCCAAATAGACAAATATGTAGAAGTATCGTCGAGTGGGTCGAGTGAAGATAGATCTCTCAGGGACTGGTCGCGTCAACTGCTTTCCGAGGAAGGGCCTGTTACTGTATTGTCGCGTGAAACTCCCGTGGATGCTATACCTATTAGGACTTTATCAAGAGTGGGAGAGTCGAGTGGGACAGTTAGTACTAGTGAACCAACGAACCTGCTGAATAAGAACCATGCTAGTCGTATGACGGAAAGATCACTGAGGGAAATTAGGTGTAAGTATAGATTCCATAATTCTATGGAATTGAAAGCACATTTGCCGACTGAAAGAATTGATTACATAATCCCCGGATGGATTGGGTTTTATGTACGACCGTTTGCTGATGGGCTCAGGTTCCCTATTCCGAGGTTAGCTTGGGAAGTTCTGGATCATTTCGGGATTGCTCTTCTCAGTTGATGCCAAACGCTTGGAGGATCTTGTTGTCGATTGAATGTTTGGCTTTTGAGCAAGGAGTATTGTTTGAGGTGAAGGATGTAGTATATACCTATTACCTAAAGGAGCACCTAACTGAGAAATGGAGATACACTATGTATCTTCGTCGAAAGAAGGAACAATTAGTAATGGGGCTTCCAACAAATGATAGGGGAAATTGGCAGTCAGACTATTTCTTTGTGAGGGGTGAGGGTGTATTTGGGTCGGCTGGAATGGGTCGTATCTCAGAGTATTGGAGTTTGATTAGTGAGTATCATCTCTTTTTACTTGTGACATCTCATGAATGTGATTGTCGTATGAAGTTAACATGTTGATTGTTTATTTTGCAGGTCCGTTTCGAAACAGATTGTTCGACAGAACCCCCCAAATCATATCTAATACTAAAGCTTTTCTTGCTCTTCCCGCCGAACAACGAGATTGGAGAATAGTCTTGGTAGAGAAGAGATTAAGGGCAACTTTAGTGTGGAAGGAAATCTTCGAATCAGAAGGTATATCTACCCCTTTGGCACTTTGTAAACACGTATTGGAAGTCATCTACTGTACTTGGTCGATTCGAGCATTGTACGGAAATGTATTATTTATAAAGCCCTTAACTCCGAAGGAAATTTTATGCGCAGTGGATATAATGTCTGGACCCGTTAAGGTATCATCTATTGATGAATTGAAGAGTCGTAAGAAGGCAAGGAAACTTAAGATTAAGGAGCCAGAGGTGGAGGTTCCTGAATTACAACAGGCTGTGTCGACCCAAGATTAAAGGGCAGTCGACTGAAATTGTTGTCAAATGGGGAGACTGAAATTGTTGCCAACAGGCTGTGTCGACCCAATATAACTGTCAAGATTCCATCAAGGTCGACTGTAATTTCTGACCCACCAAGCCTTAACCCTTTTATCAAGAAGCTTCTGTTGGAGGAGGATGAACAAAGGCTATCCAAGATTGGCCCCGTCGAGACAATGAAGAAGGCGGCGACTCTAACTTATCAAGTAAGTAAATAAACTAAAAAAGTATTTTATTACAGTTCTAGAATGGATTTTAATCGAATATTTTTCTCAAGCAATGGAGTGCAACTTATACATGTAGCAATATGTCGAATCAAATCTGAGTAAGCAGAGAGAAATGGAAAAGTCGGTTGTAGCAATGAAAAAAGAGATGGCTGAAATGAAGTCGTTTGAGAAAAAGAATAAAGAATTGGAAAAGGAGTTGAAGGAGGTGAATGCTACTCTTAAAATGGAGAGGGAAATTCTGAAGTTACAATTGAAGGTTATAAGGATGCACTTGACAATGTGACGAAGGAGAATGATGAGCTAATTGAGCAACTTGAAGGGATTGCTCTTGAATCCATGATGAAAGAACGAAGTAATCTGATGAAGGATTTTCTTGAAGGGAATACCGTCGTATGGGAACCACATAAATGGATTCGAGAGTATGATCGACTGTTGGCATAAATTTTTTCTTCCAACGAGGATGATGTGGAAGGGAAGGGTGAAGAAGTCGACTCCAAAGTGGCTGAGAAAGAAATTACTGACGCCGAAGAGGCGGCTGGAGTTGAAAATACGGATAAGAAGAATGAAGAAGATAGTCGAATGGAGGTTGAGCCGGCTGGACAAGTTCAAGAGATTCCTGCGTCTGAAGTTGCTGCTGAATGTATTCCGGAAGAAGCTGCTCCAGAAATTTGAACTACTTGTAATTTTAACTTTATGTTATCGCCTTTTGTTGAACAATTTAATGGTTTAATGATGTTTTGGGATATATTTCAAACGAGTCTTGTTATTTTGTCGAATCGTAATACACAAAGTAGTAATCTACTTTTATTCTTCAAATTTAAATAAAAGCACGCATACATTACCGGTAGAATCGTTTAAGGTGAATCGCATTCCAACTGTTGTGAATTTGTCTCTCCTCTGTCATTTGTAATCTGTAGGCTCCATGTCCAACAACTCTTATGATGACGTATGGCCCTTCCCAATTTGGCCATAATTTACCATCTCTAATTTCTTTTGTATTCTGAAAAACTCTTCGTAGTACCCAATCCTCTTCCTTGAATGTTCTGCTTCTGACGTTTTTGTTGAAGTATCTGGTCATTCTTTGTCGATGTGCTGCTAGTCGAACGGATGCACGATCTCTCAATTCATCAATTGTCTCCAGGTTCAAATTCATAAGTTGTTGATTCGCATCATCACTGAGCCATTGGTAGCGGGGAGACGGAATGCTTTCTTCAGTTGGTATCACCGCTTCTATTCCAAATGCCAGAGAGAAATGAGTTTCTCCTGTTGAGGAACGGATAATCGTCATGTAGGACCATAAGACTCCAGGAAGTTCATCCGCCCATGTTCCTTTTGCTTTTTCCAACCTTTTCTTTAAAGTGTTTAAAATTATCTTGTTGGAAGACTCGGCTTGACCATTAGCTTGTGGGAAGCGAGAGGTTGAAAAACTTAATTTGATCCCCCAATTTTTGCAGAAGTCTTGGAAATGATTGCTGATAAATTGTGAGCTATTATCAGTCACATAATTGAACTTCTTTATCTCGTATCTTGGCAAAAGAGTCTGCCTCAATCCACTTTGAAAAGTAATTTGTTAAAGCCAGCATGTAGACTCGTTGTCCCGGAGCGGTTGGGAGTTTTCCAACAATGTTCATTCCCCATTTCATAAATGGCCACATGGATAGGATGAGATTTAGCTTCTCAGGAGGAAGGTGTGAAACTGGGGCGAACCTCTGGCATTTCTCACATTTCTTTGTGTAGTTTGCCGAGTCAACTCTCATGGTAGGCCAATAGTACCCTGTCGAATGGGCTCGAAGTGCAAGACTACGTCCTCCAGAATGATTTCCACATTCCCCTTCATGTAGCTCTGACAACACATGCTGGGCTTGTTCATGAGAAAGACACTTCAAGTAGGGTCATGTGAACGACCTTTTCAACAACTGTCCGTCGAATAAGGTGAACTTTGCGGCCTGCCTTTGAATTCTTCTTGCTTCAGTTTTATCTTCTGGAAGCAGCCCTTCTTGCAGATATTTCACAAGTGGTGTCATCCATGAGTCGTCTGGAGTGA
This sequence comes from Zanthoxylum bungeanum, assembly GCA_019454045.1. Classification (NCBI taxonomy): domain Eukaryota; kingdom Viridiplantae; phylum Streptophyta; class Magnoliopsida; order Sapindales; family Rutaceae; genus Zanthoxylum; species Zanthoxylum bungeanum. The sequence goes on from SKCR01015564.1 coordinate 22,676, forward strand.
TGGAGTTTACTTCCTTGTTCTCCTTCCAAATTGCTGGCCAGTTCAAGTATACTACAGGAATAGACTGAGGTTTGTCCCCGTGCATTGTTGATCCAAGAGTAGCCAACGCATCCGCTTGAGAATTCTCCCTTCTTGGGACTTGAGTTATCGTTAGTTCTTGTAATGTCGACTGGATTTCTTTCACCTTTTGCAAGTATGATGCCATTTGAGGGTCTCGTGCTTGGTATGAACCTTGGAATTGGTTGACAATCAATTGAGAATCTGATTTTACTTCGATCTTCTTTGCTCCAAGTTCACTGGCCAAGCTGAGACCTGCTATCAATGCCTCATACTCTGCCTCATTGTTTGTAACCCTGAAACCATATTTGATTGCTTGTCGTAGTATATCACCGTCAGAAGAAGTGATTACAACCCCTAGACCGCATTCTTTCTTATTACTGGAACCGTCTACTGAAAGCTTCCAAGATGGTGTCTTCTGGATAGAATTTACCTCTATATCTGTAGTAATATTTCGGCTGGGACTGAAATCTGCAACAAAATCAGCTAAGGCTTGAGACTTGATTGTTGTTCTGGGTTGATAAGTGATGTCGTGTTCTCCCAGCTCCACTGCCCATTTTGTTAATCTTCCAGACATTTCCGGCTTATGCAGTATGCTCCTTAGAGGATATGTTGAATAAACCGTGATTGGATGGCCTTGAAAGTAGGGTCGTAGCTTCCTTGCTGCCATTACTAAAGCCAATACCAGTTTTTCCATTTGTGAATAGCGCGACTCTGCATCAAGTAATGTCTTGCTCACATAGTAGACTGGGAGTTGTATCCCATTCTCTTCTCTGATCAAGACAGCACTCACAGCTTATTCTGAGACTCCCAAGTATAGAAAAAACCTTTCACTGTCGAGTGGCTTCAACAACAAAGTGGGAGTTGTCAATATCGCTTGAGTTCTTTAAAGCTTCTTCGCAGGCTGGAGTCCATTCAAAAGTTTTTGCTTTTTTAATTGCTGAGAAGAACAAAAAACTCTTGTTTGTTGACTTGGCGATGAATCTGTTTAAAGCTGTAATTCTCCCGGCTAGTCGCATGACATCTTTCGAGCTGGTAGGAGAGGGGATTTCAAGTATGGATTTGATTTGGTCTGGATTTGATTCTATACCTTGTCGTGTGACAATATATCCTAAGAATTTCCCTGAAGCGACTCCAAATGCACATTTAGCTGGGTTCAGCTTCATCCCATACTTGTTCATTATGTTGAATGCTTCCCAAGTGTTCTAGATGTTTGTTGATTTTGAAGACTTCACCAGCATGTCATCTATGTAGACTTCCATTGTTTTCCCAATTTGTTGAGAGAACATTTTGTTGACCATCGTTGGTAGGTGGCTCCAGCGTTTTTGAGGCCGAAGGGCATCACCTTGTAACAAAAAATTCCTATATTGGTGACAAAAACAGTCTTCTCTCGATCCTCTGGATGCATGAGGATTTGATTATACCCTGAATACGCGTCCATGAAACTCAATATTTCATGTCCGGCTGTAGCATCAACCAATAAATCTATGTGAGGTAGTGTGAACGAGTCATTAGGGCAAACTTTGTTTATGTCTGTGAAATTAATACAGAATCGCCATTTTCCATTCTTCTTTCGCACCACTACCACATTAGATAGCCAATATGGGAATTGGACTTCCTTGATGGCACCATTCTGGAGTAATTTTTGAACTTATTCATCGATAATTTGATTCCTATATGGGGCGAATTTTCTACTCTTTTGTCTGACATGAGGGTAGTCTGGATCCACATGGAGCTGATGAGTAATCAATCCAGGATCGATCCCAATCATGTCTTTGTGCGACCATGCGAATTGGTTGTGTCGTTTTTGCAAAAAATCAATCAAGTCTGCTCGTAGCTTGGGATCCAAGTTTTCCCTTACTTGCGTCTTGTGATCTGCATGTTCAGAATGAATTTGGACCTCATCAAGTTCTTCAATACTTGGAAGTGTTGGCTCCAAAGAATGAGGTATATTCTGTAATTGCTATGCGGAATGAATTTTGGCTTTCAATGTCGTCTGGTAGCATCCTCTTGAAGTAGCCATGTCTCTCATTATTTCCTGAATCCCCCACTTTGTAGGAAACTTCAGAACTTGGTGATATGTGGATGACACAACTCTCATTTCGTGGATCCATGGTCTCCCAACGATAATATTGTAGGCTGAAGGACAGTCTAAGACTAGGAAAAATAGTCATCTTGTTGATCCCTCATGCGTAGACTGGAAGAATTATTTCTCCCATGGTGAATTTCTGCTCACCACTGAACCCAATTATCACTGTTGTTCGCCTGTTAAATTTCTCCAGTTCGGCTCCCATGTCTGCTAGGGCTGTAGCAAAGACGATGTTGGCTGAAGATCCTGTATCCACTAGTACCGTTTGATCATAAAGTTGGCCACTTGTAAGGAGATCACCAAAGCATCATGATGTGGATTCATACTACCGGAATTACTGTCGTCTGGGAACTCCATGATCAGATTGTTGGACAATTATGACCCATAGCGTCACTATTTGTACAGATCATGGTGTTGTTGTACAAATTAACTATGTGACAAAGGAGATTGCACTCTTATCATTTGTGATTAGATCACCTAGATGTATAAATGATGAGAGGTCCCTATGATTTGTTCCTGGACGGAGAATGATATTAGACAATATCAGTCCACGTAGGATAAATCATTAAATATCCCTAGTCAGAGTATTATCGAGATTGGACATCGATAAATACGTAAAAGACTAGTATTACATTGTGCACGTTTGTGAGGGCACAACGACATAGTTCTCATATATTTTGGTATATGATACTCATGCAAATGTAATAGGAGGTTGTGTTTTACCGATGGTACGGGAAATAGCTTCGCTCTGGATAGATCCCCGCGGAATCCCATTGGTAGTATGACTATGTGTCTATGGGAGTCTGCAATCAAGGTAGGTGTATTTGGTCTTAACCTGAGACTTGCACCGCTAATACTTACGACAATCAATATACTTTAGTTGAGGTCGTCCAGGACTTTAACAGGTTCTGTGTACGCCAATGCTAGTTATATTGAGAATCGTAGTGTGTTGGGTGTGATGTTAAGACGGAAGTATCACCTCAGTCATATGGAGATGATGGTCACATAGGATACGGAACTTGTTCTCTTAAATGCTCGAGCTATCGGGATATTATGACTAGGTCATGTATATCCGATTATAGAGACTAGTTACCAGACATCCGATATGTGCTTCGTACGGGGCAGACACAATTCCAGCCCCAGGCCTAGCACGTGATCGTCTGATGTGGATCGAAATACGCAATACTACGGTATACTACGCTTGATATAGATCTCATATTCCTATAAGGATATTCTGGAGAATTGGGTAGGCATGGCGCTTTGCTAGAAGCCAACCTTGTTTTGTAAATCGGTACAAACATAGTACGAGGTACTTACGTGTTCGGATAGTCCGACGACCGTATTTACTGCCAACATATCCGGGGATCTCATGGGTCGCTTCCCGAAGATTCACCGATGATGTATGACTCGCACTTTAATTAATCTGGATTAATTAGAAGAGATAGAAAATTAATCTGGGATTAATTACGGAGATATTTTATCTGGGATAAAATATTAATTAAAGAGAGAGAACGATTAATTTGGAATTAATCGATAAAATAATATATTCGATATATTATGCGAAATTGGATTTCGACGCGGAATTAAAATTAGATTTTAATTCGGGCGAACGAATTAATTTAGAATTAATTCGTTGGAGACGTGAATAGTGATTTCGCTAGGCGTAATCATTTAATCGGTCGCAACGGAAAATTCGTTAATTAGGAATTAGCGAACCCGAGCCCGAGATTATTTGCGAGCGCATTCGCATTTCGAATTCGAGTGCGGCACGCAAGTCAAATCGAGCGTCAAATCGCAAATCACATCAAGCGTCAAATCACATGTCACTTTGAGTGATGTGACAATGATTGATTGATTGAGTGAGTGATTGATGTGGTAGTTGAAAAGCATAATTGCTTTTTGTTTTTTGACTTTTGGTATAAGAAATGATTTATGTATTTGTTTTGTTTTGGAAAATAAAATAATATATATATAATACATTTTCTTTTATTATTCTCTCTCTCACGGTATACGTTTTCTAGGAAACCTAATTTTTCCCTCCTCTTTTTCCTTCTCTCTTTCACGGCTTAGAGCCACTTTTCTTCTTCTTGTTCTGGTTCTGCCGAACGAAAATGAGAAGCAAGATAATGATTTTGTTGCAAAATCTTGTGCTAGCACACACCTTGAGTCTTCCTAAGGTGATAGGGAAACGAACACTTGAGCTTGGAATTCATTTTGAAGCTTGAAGCTTGGAGCTTCAATTGAGTCCACCCATGGCCGAATCTTGGAGAGACAACAAGGGCCAAAACCGAGCAGTCCACGACCAAGAGCAGCCACTGCCGAGCATGACAGAGGAGGTAGTTCGTTTTTGGACTTTGTCGCATCTCAACCGATCCTTGTGAGTTTTTCCGCACCTCTTATGATTGTATTCATGCGTTTTTCTTGCTTCTTTGATGATCTTTGGACCTAATTAGAAACTAACAATGGTATCTTGAGCTTACATCAAGCATGAAAATTTTAGGGTTTGAAATTGGGTAAAATCAATTGAAGCATGATTTGGTTAAATTGATTGATTCAGTATGCTTGGATGTTGATTAATTGAAGTTATGCATGATCAATTTCATGAAATTTGATTGGATCAAGTTTTCCCCAATTTTTGGTGTTGGCCGAAAATTAAAGAACCCTAATGTCTTGGTAATTTTCTGTTTTTTTATCATTGGATGACTTAAAACAATTGGGTAATGTTGATTTGAGGTTTAATTGGATTAAATTTTGAATTGCACAAATTTCCCCAATTTAAGGCTTGGCCGAATTTATGATGATTTTAAAATTCATGGTGATTTTTTGATTTTGATTCATTGGATGAGTTGAATTGATTTGGGAAATAATTATTGTGGATTCAATTGGATTGAAACCGAATCGGAAAGAAAAAACCCCTAATTGCCGAGAATAAAGAAGCATGGAATGGGTTTGATTTTGATTGAATTGTGTTGGACACTATTTGATGCTAAAGTGCATGATTAATTAGGCTAATTGATGTTTTAGAAATGTTAATTGGGTAATTAATTGTGTATTACACTTAGGTTAATTAATTGTAGAATTTGGAATTTTATAAGTTAATTAATTGGGCTTGAAATTGGATTTGGTCCTTATAGGTTGTAATTGGGCTTTTGGGCTTGGTTGTACCAAGTTAGGTTTATGCCAATTTGGTTGGATTCAATTGGGCCCAAAACCGCATCCATAAAGTCCAATTATGACTTAATGGACCTTAATTATTTAATTGGGCCTAATGGGCCAAAATTGATTTCTGGGCTTATGGGGTAAATCCCGGATTGGATTTTGGTTATTCGGTTTGACCCGAGTTGACCAAAAGTCCACGCCTTAAAGAAATTAATTAAAAGCCCATTGGACTTTAATTAAATAAACATTGGATGTTAATCGGGCTTTGAGACCCGTAATGATTGAATTTGGAATTTAAGTCGTAAATGTTCGTTAATAAAGTGTAATATTTAATTTGGAATTAAATAGTGAATTAGTATTAAATACAAATTGAATTGGATTTAATTTTGTAGTTTAATTTAATTTAAGAATTCGTACTTTGAGTACTTATTCGCAAAACGAGTTTGACTCGAGCAAAATCAAATCGTTGTTTGAACATTGGATTATCACTAATTATCAGATTAATTAATTGGATTAGATTGATTGATAACATGCTTATGTAAATACATGGTTGCGATGCATGAATAATGTATATCGGATGGATATTAGATGGGTGGGGCAATTTTAGAAATTATTGTAATAAATTTGATTTATTAATTGGACCTGCATGTCCAGTCTTATCACCTCTATACTCTTTGTATTCTCTTCTTACCTATTCCCCTCAATGTAAATGAGGTTTCTTTAGAAGTGTAGTGTAACGGGTAGAAGTAAATACATGTGCTAGCTGGAGAGAGAAATGGAGAGATTTGATCTATGATCAATGTAAAGTATCCATCTGCATATCATTATTATTTTTCATATGCGCTTTATTATGTGTTTAGAATGCATGTTTAAGGGTGTATGATGATGAGACCTTAACAAAGATAATAAATTGGTTGCCAATTTGCACGCGAAAAACCCTCGCTCAATATTAAGCGTCTTTCCTTCCATTGAGTGATTCTCACTCAAGATCCGAGACGACATTGGTTTGTTGGCCAAAGTCAAGGCCTTGTTTGTCGAAGATGTGTTTGAATCACGAAGGCTTTGTTCCATATCGGTGTCTTGTCCAAGTTGTGGTTTGTTGGCCAAAGTCAAGACCATTTCTTGTCCATCGACATTGATTACGAAGCTTTCCATGGTCAATGGGTCGCGCTTGACTGGGATCACTAAGTTTGTTGTGCCAAAGTCAAGGCTTAGTTGATTCAGAGGAAAAAGGTTAGGTAATACATTGGAAGTATTATCATATATAAGATATATGTTTCGGACTTGGACGTCCCCCTACCGGATCTATGAATTGGATTGGATCCAATTGATCTTAGAGATCTACCTAGTTAATTATCATACAATTTGTTGGCCAAAGTCAAGATTGTGTGATTTTAATGGGATCCTAGCCCACTAGGAAACGCGGTTTCCCGAGTACTCGACAGAGGGTTAGAGGCTCGCCGAAAAATAGTGGGAGGCAAGAATTGAATTTGTAATATTCGTTTAATTACTTGTCATACGCGCTCAATCACAAATTATTTCGTCGTTAGATTAAATGTTAGTTGGACTAATATTTAAATTGTTGTTTTAATTAACAGTTGGACAATATTATAGTTGGACAATATTATAACACGTGGCAATTTTGACTTGTTGACTTGCTGACGTGGCTGATGACATGGAGACACGTAGGATGACACGTGGCACACATGGCGATGATAACTGTCGGCACCGTAGGATGTTGACACGTGGCACGGCGCTTGTTAGCAGATCGGCTGTGATGGTGACACGTGGCACGGCGCATTTTAGCAAAGTCAAACTTTTCTCAGATTCTGATTTGTGGACCCGGCGCACGTTAGCACTGTTCGGCGCATTTTAGACATCGCGACGCGGAAGGCTTGGCGTCGCGACGCGCTAAAGACCAAAATATCCATGTTGACGCATTTTTGTCCGTTTTTGCCCCAAATTGCCTCCAATGCTTTCCAAACTTTATTTATCTGTGAAATAACACAAAACATATCAAAACGTTCACAAAACTCAAGAAACTATACAAAATATTAGGTTAATAAGTGGGAAATAGTGATAGATTTACCACTCATCACACCCCCAAACCTAACATTTTGCTAGTCCTCGAGCAAAACATAGAGTAAAATAACATAAATAAATTAACTAAGCCACTTTCGTATGGATCACGGTTGCATTTAGCGTATGCAACAAGCCTTTAAACCCCTATGTGTCCCTAGTGGACGAGTTGTACTCTCATGAGGTTTACATTAATGATACCCACAAACATTTTTACAAAAGTAAAAAGTTAGTTAAAACTAATGCACACAAAAGCAAAAAGACAAGCGAAAATAGAATAAAGATGTTAGTGACTAATCAGGTGAAACTTCTACTCCAAGTTACTAGTTGTTTTGTTTTATTCTAAATTACTGAATAAGTAAATTCTCCGATTATATTCACCATTCTCCATATACACAGCCAACAAAATATTAATCAACTCATTTTTGCCCACAACAGTCATAAGTGCAGTTGATAAGAGAGTAATATTTTTGTCCTAAAGTTCTATCAGATTTCACACATTTTTTAGAGCAATGGAATAATTTTTCTCATTTTTCTGATTTTTTTCTTTGATTTTTTTTTATTTATATACAATATCTTCCATCTATGTAGCGAGTGTTGGGTCAGTGACTCCCAAACCAGTTGGTTTTAGGGCACCAGGTGTTAAGACACCCCTACGGACTTAATTACTCAGACTTCAAATATATATATTTTTGCAGCATCTTTGATCCATGTCACGAGCTTTGGGTCAGTGACTCCCAAACCAGTTGGTTTTAGGGCACTAGGTGTTAAAACACCCTTACAGACTTAATAACTCGGATCTCAGACGTTTTTTTTTTTTTTTTTTACTCCATTGTTTTTTGAGATGCTTTCTCTAATTAAACTAGAGCACTGAATATTACAAACTTTTCAATTTTAGCTCATGTCTGTATGTTACTATATATGTTGATAATATTTGCTAACTGAACATATGAAGATCCATTTTAGTCCGTTTTAAGGAGAATTCACAAATTAAATAATTCAAAATAAAATAAACAAAAAATTAACTTGTTTCGAAAATAGGCTTGAGATACGTATCAGGAGTGGAAACTCCTTACTCAGCTATCTCTTACCAATTTCACCTTTTTAGTCAAAATAAAAACACAAAAACATAAAATGTTTTTGTAATTTTTGAAAATTTTCCAATTTTTTTGTATTTTTCGAAAAATTTTGGACTAAAAATAAAAACAACATACAAACTAAAAACAAGGTACTAATCAACTAATTTCCTCCCTCAAACCTAAATGAGACATTGTCCCCAATGTCTTAAACAGTAAAAGGAGAGTTAAGAAGGTCGTACCTGGTTAGCTGAAATCTACAGGAAATTAAAGGTTAAGATCCAGATTAATCCGACGCCTCTTACCAGGTTCGTCCTCAGACCAATTTATCTTTGAAAGGATAGGGTCAACTTGTGATTCATAGGCTATGAGTTGGTCTATTAGATCCGGAGCAGTTCTGGCAGTGAAGAGGAGTTCTTTCATAGGTTTTGACACGAACCAATTTCTCCGAGCATCATCAAGAAACACACAAAGAAAATCATAAAATCCATCAACGTTGAGCAGTCCAAGCGGTTTCTGGTGTATGTTCAGGTTCGCCCAAGATAATACTATAAATATTTCCTCCAATGTACCCAAGCCACCTGGCAAAGCGATAAAAGCATCAGCACGGTTAATCATTTCTACCAGTCGTTCAGACATACCTGGCACGATCAATTCCTTGCCGTTTGATGATCCAATAAGATTTGCCTCTGCCAAGGGTTTTGGGATGATTCCCAAAACGTTATTGCCTCCTTCCTGTACAGCCTTTGAAACGATCCCCATAAGTCCAAGATTTCCTCCGCCATATATTAAGTGCATATTCCTTGCAGCTAAGACTCGACCCAATTCTTGTGCTGCTTCTACGTATTGTGGCTTAACACCAACACTACTACCGTAAAACACACATATGTTTTCAACTCGTCTTCTTGAAGTGGCTTCCATTTTTTATGTATTTCTTTCTCAACTCGGGATGCTTCAAAAGTGCAATGACAGCTGAATTTATAGTACCTGAAAAGGGTGAGTAAAAATAGCACAAGTATCTTCCAGAGGATGATTAGTAGCGAAATAATATCGTGATAGTAAAAAAAAAATCTGGATCCTGTCGGAGAAAAAAAAGAAAACAACAAACAAAAATTATTAAGAAAAGACAAAGAGATATAATATTCACAAGAAAAGTAACAGCTTGATTGACGTCTATGCGTCGGGGACAAGCTTCCCATCCAATTTTCTTATAAATTGGCAAACAGGGTCTTTTTGAGTCAGATTCCCGAGACTTAACAGTTGTCTTTCTTTTGGAATTGTGTATTAATTTGCGAATGGCTATGTGAACATATCCACTGTGATGCGTCTCAAGAGTCGAAGATATATCATCTAAAGACTCCTTACTTAAGCCATCCCTAATGAATTAATTTTGTCTTCGCGATTATCAGACACCATTCCTAAAGAACGACAACGAGTGTTGCAATTAAATCGTGCACATTTGAAACAAACACCCATTTGCTTAGCTCTACGTTTCTTTGCATAGGTGCTTCTTCCAAAACCAGGCAGATGTGAAATAAAAGAGTCAGAAGACTCACCTGCCAATCGGACTCGTGCTTCAATTACCCAACGAATGTCATTGGGCACACCATGGATCGTCAGTAGTCTCATTCGTTCCAAGCGAGCTTTGTAAACTTCCATTAGAGATTTTGAGGGAGAGAAGGAAATTGCTTGTGAAGATTTGCGAGAGCTTATTCCATCTTGAAATGACTAAACCTGCAAAAATTAAACACACAAAAAATAAAAACACCAAATCACAATATATACACAATTTGCATGGGTTGCCTCCCTGCGAGCGCTAATTTAAAGTCGTCAGCTAGACGTGACTGCTCGACCGTTTATGCTGGATCTGAAAGTGTGACACTTTCTTTTTGTCGCTCAAATGATTCTCCCCAGTAGTGCTTGACACGCTGACTGTTAACTTTGAATGTGTTGTTGGTATTGGGATCCAGTAACTCAACAGCTCCATACGGTAAAACCTGAGTGATCACAAATGGTCCAGACCACCTAGATTTCAACTTTCCAGGGAAAAGTTTCAACCTTGTGTTGTACAACAACACCTGCTGCCTTGGTTCCAATTGTTGTGCACTATTTTTCGGTCATGCCATTTTTTGGTCTTTTCCTTGTACAATTTGGCATTCTCATAAGCCTGTAGGCGAAATTCCTCCAATTTATTGAGTTGGTGAAGTCTTTTCTCTCCTGCAGCTTGTGAATCAAGATTCAACTTCTTCAGTGCCCAGTAAGCCTTGTGTTCAAGCTCAACTGGCAGATAACATGCTTTCCCGAACACCAATCGATATGGGGACATACCAATGGGTGTCTTGTAAGCTGTTCGGTAGGCCCATAATGCATCATCCAATTTTTTAGACCAGTCCCTCCTTGTTGATCCAACGGTTCTTTATAGGATTCTCTTGATCTCCGTGTTTGAAACCTCAACCTGTCCATTTGAATGTGGATGGTAAGCAGTGGCAACCTTGTGAGTAACTCCGTATTTGGATAGGAGCGCATCGAAGTATTTGTTGCAGAAATGAGAGCCACCATCGCTGATGATTGCTCGAGGTGTTCCGAACCGAGTGAAAATATTCTTTTTTCAGGAATTTGATCACCACTTTTGAATCATTGGAAGGTAGTGCAATTGCTTCAACCTATTTGGAGACATAGTCTACAGCAACCGGGATGTACAGGTTTCCAAATGATGGAACAAAGGGTCCCATGAAATCAATACCCTATACATCGAATATCTCCACTTCCAGAATATTTTGCAACGGTCCTTCGTTTCTCCTCGAAATATTCCCCGTTCTCTGGCACCTGTCACATTGAAAAGCAAAAAGATAAGCATCTTTAAAAAGTGTGGGCCAGAACAAACCTGATTGAAGAACTTTTGCTGCAGTTTTGTTTCCGCTGAAGTGTCCGCCGTATGGTGATGAATGACAGTGTTGCAGAACACTGTTGACCTCCTCCTGTGGAACACACCGTCTCAATAATTGATCAGCACAACGTTTAAACAGGTACGGTTCATCCCAGATATAGTGCTTGACTTCTTTGAAAAACTTCTTTCGTTGCTGAGTTGTCCATTCCAACGGCCATTTTCCTGACACAATGTAGTTGACATAGTCAGCATACCAAGGGACTTCCTGTTGTTTCATGGCAAACAGCTGTTCATCTGGAAAAGTTTCTTTTTTGATTGATAATTCTTTGCCAGTTGTTTCTCCATTCTCGAGCCTCGATAGTGATCTGCCACCTGGTTTTCTGTTCCTTTCCTGTCTCGAATCTCCACGTCGAATTCTTGCAGAAGAAGTATCCAACGGATCAATCTGGGTTTGGCATCTTTCTTTGTGATCAGATATTTGATTGCTGAATGATCTGTGTAGACCACCACTTTGGGACCCAACAGATAGGAGCGGAATTTGTCAAAAGCGTACACAACTGCGAGCAACTCCTTTTCAGTGGTTGTGTAGTTGAGTTGAGCTTCATTCAGAGTTCTGCTGGAGTAGTAAATGGTGTGGAAAATCTTTGCTTTGCGTTGTCCCAAAACTGCACCTACAGCAAAATCACTAGCATCACACATTACCTCAAATGGAAGGGTCCAGTCTGGTGCTATTATGATGGGGGCAGAAATCAGCTTCTGTTTTAAGATCTCGAAAGCTTCCTGGCATTCTTTGGTGAAGTTGAAAGACACATCCTTTTCCAGAAGATTGCAAAGAGGTTTGGCAATCTTGGAAAAGTCTTTGATAAATCTCTTGTAAAATCTTGCATGTCCGAGAAAACTCCGTATGCCTTTGACAGATGTTGGTGGAGGTAGTTTCTCAATTGTATCGATCTTTGCTTTGTCTACCTCGATTCCCTTTTGTGAGATCCGGTGTCCAAGAACAATGCATTCTTGCACCATGAAGTGGCATTTCTCCCAGTTGAGTACCAGATTTGTATCTTCGTACCCTTGTAACACATGTTCCAAATTTTGCAAACAATGGTCAAAAGAATCTCCAAACACAGAAAAATCATCCATAAAAACCTCCATACTCTGCTCCAGCATGTCTGAGAAGATGGCCATCATGCAACGCTGAAATGTAGCAGGAGCATTACATAATCCAAATGGCATCCTGCGGAAAGCAAAAGTACCATAGGGACATGTAAATGTAGTTTTCTCCTGGTCTTCTGGTGCGATGGCAATCTGATTGTACCCTGAATATCCGTCCAGAAAGCAATAGAACTCATGTCCTGCCAGTCTGTCTAACATCTGGTCAATAAATGGTAGCGGAAAATGGTCTTTTCTCGTGGCTTTGTTAAGTTTCCTGTAGTCCATGCATACTCTCCATCCAGTCACCGTTCTTGTTGGGATCAACTCGTTCTTTTCATTGGTGACCACAGTAATTCCTCATTTCTTTGGTACACACTGCATAAGACTCACCCAACTGCTGTCTGAGATGGGGTAAATGATGCCAGCATCCAACCATTTGATGATTTCTTTCTTCACAACTTCCTTCATGATTGGATTGAGTCTCCGTTGATGCTCCACTGTGGGTTTGTATTCATCATTCATCAGAATCTTGTGCATGCAAAATGATGGACTAATGCCTCGAATGTCTGCTATAGTCCAGCCAATGGCTCTTTTGTGCTCTCGTAATACTCTCAGTAGCTTTTCTTCCTGATCCAATGTTAGTGAAGAAGAAATAATAACAGGTAATTCAGAAGAGTTTCCAAGAAATGCATACCTGAGATGGCTCGAAGTGACTTCAGCTCCAGCTGTGGTGGTTCTTCAATCGAAGGCTTGATTCGATCTTTCTTTGGCAATTCCAAGCTTTCAACTGGTGGTGTTGCTTTGAATCGGAATGGTTTGTCAAGGTAGTTGATACATTCCAATTTCAGCATCTAGCTCACTGTCAGTCATGTTGGTGATGCAAGCTTCAAGTGTATCTGTGGGATTTGGCTCAGTATTTTGAACGATACTTTCAACAACATCAACTCTGAAGCATTCTTCTTCCTTTTCATCACTTGGGAATTTCATGGCTTTGAAAACATTAAAGGTCACTTCTTGGTCCTGTACTTTCATGGTCAGTTCTCCTTTTTGCACATCAATCACAGTTTTACCTGTAGCCAAGAATGGTCTCCCCAGAATGATAGGTATTTCTTTGTCTTCTTCCATGTCAAGGATGATGAAATCTGCTGGGAGAATTAATTTGTCTACTTTCACCAGCACATCTTCAACAACACCTCTTGGAAATGCAAGTGTTCGGTCAGCAAGTTGCAATGAAACTGAGGTAGGCATTGCTTCTCCAATCTGCAGTTTCCTGTAAATAGAAAAAGGCATCAAGTTAACACTGACTCCTAAATCACATAAAGCCTTACCGATGTAATGGTCTCCAATGGTGCATGGAACTGTGAAACTGCCAGGATCTTTCAACTTCGGGGGAAGTTTCCTCTGAATAATGGCGCTGCATTCTTCCGTTAATGCTACTGTTTCGTAGTCTCCCAATCTCATTTTTCGTGAAAGAATGTCTTTCATGAATTTGACATAACTGGGCATTTCTTCCAAGGCTTCTGCAAATGGGATGTTGATGTGCAGCTTTTTGAAAACCTCCAGGAATCGAGCAAACTGCTTGTCCAATTTGTTTTTCTGAAGACGCTGAGGAAAAGGTGGAGGTGGAGATGATGCTGTTCTTTTTCCTTTGCTTCTTTTTCCTCCATCTGTTGTTCAGCTTCTTTTGGAACTTCTTCTTGGGACATCTTGATTCCAACATCTTTGTTGATTTCAGTACCGCTTTTCAAAGTAATGGCTTGACATTGCTCCTTCCCTCGGTTCCTTGGATTGGGTTCTGTGTTGCTGGGAAGATTTCCTGGTGGTCTGTAACTCTGAGCATTGGCCAGTTGCCGATTTGATTCTCCAGTGCTTTGATGGAAGCTGATTGGCTCTGAAAGATGGCATCGTACTTTTTTAACTGAGCCATGACTTCTGCTATTCCTGGTTCATTTGCCTGCTCCTGGCCTTTGTTCTGTTGCTGGAATCCAGGTGGTGGATAGTTCCGCTGTTGGCCTGAATTGTTGCTCCATGAAAAATTAGGATGATTCCTCCACCCTGGGTTGTAGGTGTTGGAATAAGGATTGTTCCATTGTCTGTTGAAATTGTTGACAAAATTTACCGTTTCTTCAAGTTGGTTTGACTCTGGTATCCTCCATATGGTGAACTTGTGGATCCAGTGGTAAGAGTCTCCATGAATTTGCATATTTGATCCAGCTTGGTGTTGACTGCTGTATTGGCTCCACTTTCATAAATTCCTGCAATTCTTTGGATCATGCTCCTTTCAGTTGGCCATAAGGAATTGTTGTTGGCCATTTCTTCGATTAGTTCCCAGGCTTGATCTTCTCCTTTTGCCATTAAAGCTCCTCCAGCAGCAGCATCGATTGTGGTTCTCATTATTCCAGAAAGTCCATTATAGAATGTTTGGACTTGAAGCCATTTTGGAATCTCATGGTGTGGACATTTCCGGAGTAAATCTTTGTACCTTTCCCAAGCTTCATAGAGAGTTTCTGAGTCTTGTTGCACAAAGGATGTGATGTCATTCCTCAGCTTTCCGGTTCTGGCTGGTGGAAAGTATTTTGCAAGAAATTTGGTGGCTAAAGTGTTCCATGTTGTGATAGAACCTGCTGGTATGAATGTAGCCAAGCTTTAGCTCTGTCCTTTAAGGAGTATGGGAAAACACGCAGTCTCATTGCTTCTTCAGCTTCTCGGTTGTAATTGAAAGTGCCGCAAACTTCCAGGAAGTTGCTGATATGGGAATTAGGATCTTCAGTTGCATTCCCCCCCGAACTGAACTGAGTGCTGAATCATCTGAATGCATGTTTTGATGTCACACACATTTGCTGGTAAGGGAGGAAGTACAATATAGGAAATGAGTCTGTCAACCACCGGAATGGTTCTGTCTCGAATGGGAATTGGTGGTGCAACGTTCAAAGGTTCAGGTTCCATGTTGACTAAAGCTTCTTGGCCTTCTCGCCTTTCCCTTCTCAACTGTCTGATGGTTCTTTCAATTTCTGGGTCAAGCGGTCGGAGTTCAAAGCTTCTGGTTCGTCTCATGTAGTTTCTGAGAACCTGAAAAACAAGAAAACAAAAAAATAAGTAAAAAGAAATTAGATACAAGTAACGTATCTAACCCCTAAACTAATAGTAAAGATAAATAAGTCTCCGGCAACGGCGCCAAAAACTTGACCGGCGTAAACACACACGTATAACGCAAGCGCACGTATCGTTCAAGTAGTATAAAAATATCGATCCCACGAGGACTTAATATCTAAACTATTAATTCTATGAGGTCAAATGATTACTAATATCTAACAAGTTGATTGATTGATTTGAAATGGTGACGATTCTAAATTAAAAACAAGTAAATAAAATTGTCGAAAATAGGTTTTAAGAAAATTCAATATTAAAAACTATCTAGGGTTGTGATTTCTTCCAATATCATTTTAAAGATGAAGTGGTTATCTTAAAGTTGGGTAATATATTGATTTATTAACCTGGAACACTAAATTATGTGTAAGCCTCTGTCGATGGTCAGACACAATACCCAGTTTAACCCAATTGAACCATATGTCTATGTCAACCAAATTATCTGGATTCATTAAGTTTAAGTTCCAATTATGGCTACCCTCGCCCGACAGGTATATTCCTATCCTGTAAGGAAATCTATTAAAGGGATATCTATCCTCAAGGAAGATCGTGGGTTATTGAGTCTGAGGCTGAAACCTAAAATACCTATGTCTAGTTCATTTTAGATTTACCAGATCAATTTTATTAATGGCCAGTTAATGAAAAAGCATTAAGTTTAAGACTCAATAAATAAATCTTTATATTACCCAAGCTAATCTAACCCTTATAAAACGGTGATATTGGATTTCATCACAACCCGAGATAACTAATTTAGTTACAACACATAACTAGGGCTAGTAAAAACTTGAAATAAAGACATAAAGTAAAAATGCGGTAAAGTAAATACTGAAAAGAAAATTACAATAAAATAAAATGCTAAGGCAAAAGGAATTACTTTTACTACTACTAATTTAGATATCTCCCATAAAATAATATATAAGCTCGTGATAATATTACCAACCGACCAATCTGGCGGTATCCTGATTAAGTCAAATTAAGTCCAACCAACCATAAGGCGGTAATATTTGTCCATAAACCAGCCATAAAGGCGGAACCAAAATTAAATTACCAACCGACCAATCTGGCGGTATCCTTGATTAGTCAGGTTTAAACCAGATTAAGATTAAATTACCAACCGACCAGTATAGCGGTATCCCTTTTAAGTCAATATTTTAAATAGTGAATATATTATTTTAAGGGAGATTAATCTAAATAACAATAGTAAAAGAATTACCTTTCACCCTAGCTGGGGAAGTTACCTCCTCATGGTGAATAGTAAAAACTGTAAAAAGTAAAGAAAGTAAATTACTATTATTACAAAAAGTAATTAAAATTATTACAAACTAAAACTAAAAAAAAATTAAAACGAAACTTAGAGAGAGAAGAACTCCCTATTTACATCAAAGAAATGGGAGAGAATGGTGCACTGAATTCTGAAATCTCGAGCTCAATTTATAGGCCTCGGTAGGCTTCCAGAGTCGCGACGCCAAAGCCCTCAGCGTCGCTACGCCAGCTTTTGTCGACGTGGCACGCTCTGGTTCGCTGGTTTGAAGATTCTGGATAAGCTGATAAGGTGACACGTGGCGCGGTGGTTGGCTTCAATTATTGTGACACATGGCGGCTTCTGATTGGTCGCTGAGATTCTTATCCGCCACGTGTCAGATAAGGATTAGATACTCAATTATTGATGCTGACGTGGCGATGACGTGGCGGTGACGTGGCAACGACATGGCGACACGTGGGATAGAGACTGTCGGCACCGTAGAATTGCGACACGTGTCACTTCCTGATTGGCTGATGATGATATGGCACGACACGTGGCAATTTTGACTTGTTGACTTGCTGACGTGGCTGATGACATGGAGACACGTAGGATGACACGTGGCACACATGGCGATGATGAACTGTCGGCACCGTAGGATGTTGACACGTGGCACGGCGCATGTTAGCAGATCGGTTGTGATGGTGACACGTGGCACGGCGCATTTTAGCAAAGTCAAACTTTTCTCAGATTCTGATTTGTGGACCCGGCGTACGTTAGCACTGTTCGGCGCATTTTAGACGTCGCGACGCGGAAGGCTTGGCGTCGCGACGCGCTAAAGACCAAAATATCCATGTTGACGCATTTTTGTCCGTTTTTGCCCCAAATTGCCTCCAATGCTTTCCAAACTTTATTTATCTGCAAAATAACACAAAACATATCAAAACGTTCACAAAACTCAAGAAACTATACAAAATATTAGGTTAAATGAGTGGGAAATAGTGATAGATTTACCACTCATCACTGCCTAAATGTGGCAAACGGGATCGCGGAAGCGTGACTTCCGTTTGGACAAAGCAGACATGAAGGAATTGAAGACGAGCAAGGCTCTGACTTCAAATATGGTTGTCATAATTATGTTCACTACTAGTATTAAATTGGATTTTAAATACTTAGTGTGGTACATAAATATATATTGATGTTCAGAATCTGTTTTGAACAGGATACTGACTTCAATTGAGATTTATCTGCGAATTGGAAACGGGACGAAAGTCGCTGTTTTAACTGTATATATCTGAATTTAGGAACTACCTTCGGGTTAGTACTTAAATTAAGAAACTGTTATAATGTAACTAATTTGACTAGATACATTATCTCTATATCAGTGTTTAACCCGCTGCGGGTGAACCTTTATATTCTAGAACACTAAAGTGTTTTATTATATAAAGATGATATTGAGATAAACACATTAGATGTGAATAACAACATTTATGTTTTTGAATATAATATATCTCAAATATATAACATGACAAATAAATAGCTCAACTGATTTGATCAATTAAGAAACTTAAATGTGGCATAGTTGTCAGGGACACTATTAAACAAGAATCGTATATCCACACTTTCGAAGAGTGGGTACTAGGACTGATTTGATTATATTCAAATAAAGTCTACGAATCTAGTTTATTGGGCAAAGTGCCTAAAACACCTTTACTTGGTAAAAGTGTAAATGCCACTGATCTGTTAGCCCTAGTTCATAATGAAGCTAGTGGGCCCATGTCTAGCTAGGCTAGAGGTGGATATGAATATTTCGTGACCTATACGGATGAGGCATCGCATTATGGTTGTGTGTTTCGTTTGAAGAACACAAATCGGAAACTTTTAGAGTTTCGACACGAAATAGACAAACAGATCGGCTAAAGTATTAAACCGTCACGGTAAGACCGTAATGGAAAATACTTAAGCAATAAGTTTCTCGTATACTTGAAAGAGTATAGTATTCTTTCAATGAGGACTCCTCCCGGAACATGTCAGTTTGACGGTGTGTCCGAACAGGATTAACCGAATTTTGTTAGACATGATAAGGTCAATCACGAGTCGCTCTGAGCTACAATT
Source organism: Zanthoxylum bungeanum (assembly GCA_019454045.1). NCBI lineage: Eukaryota > Viridiplantae > Streptophyta > Magnoliopsida > Sapindales > Rutaceae > Zanthoxylum > Zanthoxylum bungeanum. The sequence goes on from SKCR01015564.1 coordinate 41,674, forward strand.
TCCTTCAACGGATAAGCTTTAAACAGTGCAACAACTTATTTAGAATAAGGTTCCATAAAATCTGTTTGACAGATAACATATTAGATATGAACGAGAAAGAAACCAGGTTTCTCATTCCTGTTAAATTTGGGTATGCTAGGCATATGTTTGGATGATACCAAACTAAAACTCAAATTGGATAAGTGCCAAATGTAGGTTATCCTAGGGATACCATAAGTATTGTACTTATACTCCTCGCATGAGAACAATTAGATTGTTGCTCACCATGCGGTTTTCCTAAGAGGAATACCGATATGCAGTGGTAAGTGGGAGGATAGTAAAATTCGATGAAAATCGGAGTAATACTATTCCTGACACCGAATCTTAATGGAACATAAATAGTTCATCAAGGATGAGACTATTACCAATAATCTTCGAATACACAAGATTCGCGTAGGTCGGAGAAAGTCAGAAAATAACCTGGGGTATGGGGTTTCTGATCTCACCCCATAAAGATTTCTATCTTTTGAGGAATACCAACTGACTACGTATAAGGAAGTGATACAAGGTATCAACTCCCTATTATGGCAAAGTGCCATAATGTCCGATATGGCTTCCATGTATATCAACATTTTGGATACTAGTTGATGTACCACAAGGCATTGTGCCTATATGTACTATATAAGTCTTCAAGGAAGACGTACATGGATGGCAACATACAAACGTATAAAGCTAGGCTTTTAGCGGAAAGGTATCGTTATCAACATTGTGTTGATTACGATTCAACCTTTTACTTGTTGCCACGGTAAATCCATTTGAATCATGCTTGTTATTCGATCCATGATTGGATTGAAGCAAGCATTAGGTTCTTGGAATTATCGGTTTGATGTAATCATAATGATTTATGATTTAATTCAAAACGAAAATGATTCTTGTGTATATAAGAGGGTTAGTGGGAGCGCACTGACAGTGGTTGTCCTATAAAATAATGATAATACGTCATTTCTTGGAAATGATAATCCCATAAAATAACTATCGGTGAAAGTTTGGCTTTCGAAATACTCTCCGAGAAACCGTACATCGAAAAATGTACGCGACCTGGTGTCTCATACGCTTTGAGCATATGGATCCACAAACAGGCCAATCCGAGTGATAGTCACTGGATTGATGTTAAGAACATCCGTTAGTATCTTAGAGAACTAAGGATGATGTCTTAATCTATGGAGAATGAGAACTTGAAGTGACTAGGATCACTGTAGCAAGTTTCCTATAACCGATAAAGACGACTAAAAGTCGCAAACCGTATTATATAGTTTAAATAACGGTACAATGAGCTGGAAATCTTCCAAGCAAGATACTGTTACCGAATAAACAACAAAAGCGGGTTAATTGCAGCAGCTGAGGCAGCAATAGAAGCCATCGGGGTCAATAACAAATCTAATTAGATTAGATATAGTTTTGTTAGCAGCTGAGCTAGGCGTCAGCACAGGCTAAAGAATTAATGGTCTCATCAACGATCCAGATACATACTTCGATATTCATCTGATTCGTTCGGATCATACATCGTGGTGATATGATGATCGAATAAATCGCATCAAGATGATAATCATACAAATCCGCTGACGAAAGCATTTTCTCAGCAATTTGAGCCAACCGTACATAGTTCGGGTGTCAAGCACTCGAGTGACTGGCTATAGGCCAAGTGGGAGATTGTTGGACAATTATGACCCATAGCGTCACTATTTGTACAGAGCATGGTGTTGTTGTACAAATTAACTATGTGACAAAGGAGATTGCACTCTTATCATTTGTGATTAGATCACCTATAAATGATGAGAGGTCCATATGATTTGTTCCTGGACGGAGAATGATATTAGACAATATCAGTCCACGTAGGATAAATCATTAAATATCCCTAGTCAGAGTATTATCGAGATTGGACATCGATAAATACGTAAAAGACTAGTATTACACTTGTGCACGTTTGTGAGGGCACAACGACATAGTTCTCATATATTTTGGTATATGATACTCATGCAAATGTAATAGGAGGTTGTGTTTTACCGATGGTACGGGAAACAGCTTCGCTCTGGAGAGACCCCCGCGGAATCTCATTGGTAGTATGACTATGTGTCTATGAGAGTCTGCAATCAAGATAGGTGTATTTGGTCTTAACCTGAGACTTACACCGCTAATACTTACGACAATCAATATACTTTAGTTGAGGTCGTCCAGGACTTTAACAGGTTCTGTGTACGCCAATGCTGGTTATATTGAGAATCGTAGTGTGTTGGGTGTGATGTTAAGACGGAAGTATCACTCCAGTCATATGAAGATGATGGTCACATAGGATACGGAACTTGTTCTCTTAAATGCTCGAGCTATCGGGATATTATGACTAGGTCATGTATATCCGATTATAGAGACTAGTTACCAGACATTCGATATGTGCTTCGTACGGGGCAGACACAATTCCAGCCCCAGGCCTAGCATGTGATCGTCTGATGTTGGATCGAAATACGCAATACTACGGTATACTACGCTTGATATAGATCTCATATTCCTATAAGGATATTTATGGAGAATTGGGTAGGCATGGCGCTTTGCTAGAAGCCAACATTGTCTTGTAAATCGGTACAAACGTAGTACGAGGTACTTACGTGTTCGGATAGTCCGACGACCGTATTTACTGCCAACATATCCGGGGATCTCATGGGTCGCTTCCCGAAGATTCACCGATGATGTCGCATTTTAATTAATCTGGATTAATTAGAAGAGAGAAAAAATTAATCTGGGATTAATTACGGAGATATTTTATCTGGGATAAAATATTAATTAAAGAGAGAGAACGATTAATTTGGAATTAATTGATAAAATAATATATTCAATATATTATGCGAAATTGGATTTCGACGCGGAATTAAGGCGAACGAATTAATTTAGAATTAATTTGTTAGCGACGTGAATAGTGATTTTGCTAGGCGTAATCATTTAATTGCGTCGCAAGGGAAAATTCGTTAATTAGGAATTAGCGAACCCGAGCCTGGGATTATTTGTGAGCGCATTCGCATTTCGAATTCGAGTGCGGCATGCAAGTCAAATCGAGCGTCAAATCGCAATTCACATCAAGCATCAAATCACATGTCACTTTGAGTGATGCGACAATTTGATTGATTGATTGAGTGATTGATGTGGTAGTTGAAAAGCATTAATTGTTTTTTGCTTTTTGCTTTTTGACTTTTGGTATAAGAAAATGATTTATGTATTTGTTTTGTTTTTGGAAAATAAAATAAATATATATATAATACATTTCTTTTATTATTCTCTCTCTCACGGTATACGGTTTCTAGGAAACCTAATTTTTCCCTCCTCTCTTTCACGGCTTAGAGCCACATTTCTTCTTGTTGTTCTGGTTCTGCCGAACGAAAATGAAAAGCAAGATAATAATTTTGTTGCAAAATCTTGTGCTAGCACACACTTTGAGTCTTCCTAAGGTGATAGGGAAACGAACACTTGAGCTTGGAATTCATTTTGAAGCTTGAAGCTTGGAGCTTCAATGGAGTCCACCCATGGCCAAATCTTGGAGAGACTACAAGGGCCAAAACCGAGCAGTCCACGACCAAAAGTAGCCACTGCCGAGCATGACAGAGGAGGCAGTTCATTTTTCGACTTCGTCGTATCTCAACCGATCCTTGTGAGTTTTTCTGCACCTCCTATGATTGTATTCATGCGTTTTTCTTGCTTGTTTGATGATCCTTGGACCTAATTAGAAACTAACACAGATTGGTAAACATCCTCTCCATGGACATTGTAGAGTGAGGAATGTTCGTCATGACTGCCCTAGTATGTCGTTTGGCTGCTGAGTAGGAAACCCCACTGACCTCTGATCCCCATGAAATGAAATTCACTGTGTTTTCGATTGGTGGAGGTGGTATGTGAGCCTCTCATTGGCCATCTCTTTCGTCTCTTCGGGCTAAGGTAGCTTTTCTTTTCTCTGTAAGTAAATCCCTCAGAAATCCTTTGTTCAGTAGCTCCAGGACCTCCAACCTCAATGCTACGCATTCAGCTGTAGTATGGTCGTAATCTCGATGGAATTCGCACCATTTACTGGTGTCCTTCTTCTTGAAACTTTCTCTGTTACGTTGGGGCCATCTCACCTCACTCCCCATATTCTTAAGGACCGAAACCAGTTCTCTTGGGGAAATAGAAAAATTGTAGTCTGGTAGCCTCGGTTTGTCTATTGGAGCTCTCTCATAGGCTCTGTATGGTAGAGGTCGTCGGTCAAAATCTCTACGGAGGGGTTGATGCTCTTTTCTTTAATGATTCCTCTTGTCTGAAAGATGACTAGGTATCATCTTTGTGAATTCTTTATGTCGTTTGGAAGCATGGTGAATTCTTTCATTCTGCAAGTTGGAGGAACTGTCTTTCCTTTTATTCCTCTTATCTTCTTCCCATCTGATTTCTATTTGGGCTCGTGCCATGGCTTGGTCCATTGTGTAGCATCGAAATTTGGTCAATTTTTTGTAGAGTCCACTTTCAGAGAGTAACCAGTTTCTGAAAGCTTCCACAGCTATTGGCTGATGAAGATCTGGAATAGTCATCATTTCCTTGTTGAAGCGAGCCACGTAGCTTCGCAAGGATTCCCTCATTCGTTGTTGGATAACGTTGAGGTCGTCAATAGTTTTCTCAAGCTTGCAAGAGCTTGCTAAATGTTCCACAAATTTGTCTGCTAGCTGTTGATACGATTCAATGGATCTGTATGGAAGATTGATGAACCAGGTAAGGGCTGGACCTGCTAAAGTTTCCCCAAATCATCTGCACATACCAGCCTCTCATTGGTGAGGGGCCAAACCAGTCGACATCATTTTGTATTTGTAATGAATAACATGGTCGTCTGGATCAGTGGATCCTTCATATAACTTCATATCTGGAGGACTGAATTTCCGTGGCAGCTCGACAGATGTGATGGTCTCCAAGATTGGAGTGTCAGAAACGGTTCCTGCTCTGCTTTTTCTTATTGGCAGTTTCACTCCTGGTAGGCTGGACATAATTGCCTCTTTAAACTCCATCATTTCCCTCCTCATGGTGGAGGCAACCTGTTGTGCTTGGTCGATTGGGGAAATTGGTAGGTTCCTATGGCCGCCACCATTTGAAGGATTGTCATCTGCCACTTCGTTGAATGCTCCCAATAGATTAGATGGAGTGGCATGGTTGTTGGGTTGATATGGGGTATTATGATGTTGAGATGTGGATGAGATTAACTCCAACTGCTTTTGAAGGTTTATGTTGGAGTTTCGCATGGTTTGGTTTTCCTCTTCCAAAGCTTGCAATCTATCTTGGAGCATGGCTAGCTGTGATGCTACTGGATCCGATGTTTGTTCAATGTTAGAAGCTATGAATGATTGTGCTTTTGATAGTTGTAGGATGAGAGATCTTCGCCTGCTATAAATCGCTAAGGCCCCACGGTGGGCGCCAAATTATGGATGCTGGATTTCGGCCGAGGTCCACAATCAGAATTTGTAGGTTGGGGGCATCAGTGATCCTGAAAAACAAAGGTAGAGTGAGCGGGAGTAGACTGCCCACCGGTGTGGTGGGTGCCGGGGGCACTCCGACGCTCAAGTCAGTAGTATGAAATGAGTAGTAAATAAGTAAAATATGAAAGCAAGGCTCGTTATTACCTTATCTTTCTTTTGGGTGGCCGTGAGGGCGGTGACATGTGTTTAGGAATGAGGAATTCTGAGAGAGAATAGAGGCTTGTATGACAGTGGAGAAGCTTAACTTAAAGAACTCTGAGTTCCATGAAAACTTTAGCTTGAATCATGCTTCCATTTATAAGCCAAGAAATACTGCCTTTTTAGTTGGCAGATGAAGGTAAGTCCCACAACGTGATCAAGATATAATTATTTAGTGATCAAAAATCTCAGCATGTGGAGGATACATATTATGTTTAGTAAAAGAGGGAAATAGTTGGTAATGACTTGAGGTATGTTTATATTCTGTTTCTTGGTTTGGCTTTGTGTGTGTAGCCTTATATGCAAATAGTATAAGGTTTTGGGTTCTGCTTTGGGCTTTCCAGAATAGTGTTAAACTCTCTAAGCTGGGCCTCAGTCTATGAGTTTCATTGGTACTTGGGTCCAGAGAAAAGACGGATTTGCCATTGTCCCAATTTTGGTCCGTACACATATCATTATTAATTTTATTCGCGCCTTATTATGCTTTTAGAATGCATGCTTAAGGGTGTATGATGAAACCTAATCAAAGATAATAAATTGGTTGCCAATTTACGCGAAAACCTTCATCAAATATTAAGCGTTTTCCTTCCATTGAGTGGTTCTCTCTCAAGATCCAAGATTGGCATTGGTTTGTTGGCCAAAGTCAAGATCAATGTCCATCGCGAATTTGTTTGAACCACGAAAGCTTTGTTCTATATCGCATGTCTTGGGTGGTTGTGATTTATTGGCCAAAGTCAAGGTCACTTATAGTTCATCGATGTGGATTACGAAGCTTTCCCACTGTCAATGTGTCCCGCTTAACTGGAATCATTAAGCTTGTTGAGCCAAAGCATAGGCTTAGTTGATTCAGAAGAAAATGTTAGGAAATATATTGGATATATGTTTCAGACTTGGAGGTCCACCTACTGGATCTATGAATTGGATGGGATCCAATTGATCTTAGAGATCTACCTAGTTAAGTTTCATACAACTTGTTGGCCAAAGTCAAAGTTGTGTGTTATTTAACGGGATCTTAGCCCACTAGGAAACTAGGTTTCCCGAGTACTCCACAGAGGGTTAGAGGCTCGACAAAAAATAGTGGGAGGTTAGTATTAAATTTACAATTTCATTTAAATACTTTCCAATACGCACTCTTTTATTTTAATTTATCGTTGTTATAAATATATTAGTTGGACTAATATTTAATATTGCTTTCTTTGAACAGTTAGACTGTACAACACACTACTCCACCTGTAGTTGATTATATAATTGGACTATAGTAATCATTATATTTTGAGTGTACCCAAAATCGTTGACTGGATAGTTAGACTATAGCAATCAGATGGCTGGAAAGATTAGCGTTAGAGACATCATCATGGGCGATAATGTCTTTAACGACTCCAATTTTCCAGATTGGGAGATAAATCTCAGGATAGTCCTGAGAGCCAAGAAGTTACTCTATGTAATAGAGAAACCTCTCGGGCCCTGAGCCCGAAGTTGAGCAAATAGTAGAGCATGAGCTTTAGAAGACTCATTGTGATGATAACTTTAGTGCTCAATCTGTTATGCTTGCCGCAATGACTTCTTAATTTTGTCGTCAGAACTAAGGATTAGATTCTTATAGTATGATGTTGAAGTTAAAGGATCTTCACAGATATAACCTTAGATCTCAGAAGTATGAATTGCAAAAGAAGCTATTTCGCTTGCGTATGTCAGAGGGTACATCTGTCGAGCACTATGTGTTGCAGATGATTGCTGACATCGAACGGCTAGGTTAGTTGGGCATTACCTATGAGGCCGAAACTTCCATAGATTTGATCTTACAGTCTCTGCCCGAATGTTGGGGCGGGTTCATCTTAAACCAAGAGAAAACTATTGGAGAGTTAATGGCTATGCTCAATGAGGCAGAGCCAGAGCTTCCAAAAGGGGTAAGAAGCGCAAGACGCATCTTACTTCGACATCCAGAAGGCTAAGGCTTGGCCGAAGGCTTCTGGGGGTGTGAAGAAAAGGGCAAAGGCAAAATCGTCACTGTCTTCTAGGAAGACAAATGACATATCCCAAGATGTCTGCCTAAACTGTGGCAAACAAGGTCACTGGAAGCGTGAATGCCGTATGGACAAGGCAGACATGAAGGAAGTGAAAGCGGGCAAGGCTCCGACTTCAGGTATGTTTTTCATAAACATATCCACTGCTAGTTTTAAAATTGGATTTTGATACTGGGTGTGGTACATACATATGTACTGATGTGCGAGATCTACTGATTAGCAGGAGACTAGCTTCAGTTGAGATCGACCTATGAGTCGGAAACGGGAGGAGAGTCGCTGTTTTGGCTGTGGGAACCTAAGTTTTGGAAATGCCCTTTGGGCATGTACTTAAATTAGGAAACTGTTATAATGTACCTAGTTTGACTAGAAACATTATTTTTATATCTAGTTTAACCCGTTGTGGGTAAACCTTTATGTTCCAGAACACTGGATGTTTTGTTTATAAATATGATATTGAGATATACACATTAGATGTGAATGACATACTTATATTTTGAATATAAACAAATCTCAAACATATAACATGACAAACAAATGGCTCAAACTGAGTAAATCAGATAGACTTATTTGTGGCATTATTGTCTGGGACACATTAACGAGACTCGTATATCCACACTTTTGAAGAGTGGATACTTTTACGGATTTGATCATAATTCAAATGATGTTTGCGAATCTTGTTCATTAGGCAAAGTGCCTAAAACGCCTTTTAGCAGTAAAGGTGTACGAGCCACCAAGCCGTTAGCCCTCGTTCATGGTGACGTATGTGGGCCTATGTCTAGCTAGGCTAGAGGTGAATAAAAATACTTCATAATCTTTACGGATGTTGCATCGCGTTATGGTTATGTGTTTCTTAAGAAACACGAATTGGAAACTTTTGATAAATTCAAAGAGTTTCGACACAAAGTAGAAAAACAGACTGGCAAAAGTATTAAAATATTACGGCTGGACCGTGGTGGAAAATACCTGAGCAATAAGTTTCTCGATTACGTGAAAGAGTATAGTATTCTTTCACAGTGGACTCCTCCCGGAACACCTCAATTGAGCGGTGTGTCCGAACGGAGAAACCGAACTTTGTTGGACATGGTAAGGTTAATGATGAGTCGCTTTGAGCTACCAATTTCCTTTTAGGGATACGCATTGAACAGTGCAATACTTATTTTGAATAAGGTTCCGTCAAAGTTTTTTGGACAGACTCCATATGAAATATGGACAGGAAAAAAATCGGGTTTCTCATTCCTGAAGATTTGGGAATGCTGGGCATATGTTTGGATGATACCAAACTACAACCCAAATTGGATAAGTGGCCATTATGTAATTGGTTATCCTAAGGAAACTAATTCCACAACTCACAAGAGAACAAATATATTTATTGCTCTTCATGCAGTTTTCCTAAGAGAAATACCTAAATGCAGTGGTAAGTGGGAGGAAAGTAGAACTTGATGAAAATCATAGTAATTTTTTCCTGGCACCGATCCCTTAACGGAACACGAACAGTTCATCAGGGATGAATCTGTACACAATCTTCTAATACACAAGAACCGCGTAGGTCGGAGAGAGTTAGGAAACAACCTAAGAGGTATGAGTTTCTGATCTCACCTCATGTAGATGTCAATCTTATTGAGAAAGACGAACGAACTACGTATGAGGAAACGATACAAGTATCGACTCCGGTTTATGGCAAAGTGTCCATGAATAGGGGTGTGCATCGGTCGGTTCGGTCGGTTAATCCTTGATTTTTTAACCGTACCTAAATTTTCGGTTAAATCAAAATGTGACCGATTTAACCAATTTATGACACATACCATTAACCATTACCATTATATTTCGGTCGGTTATGGTTCTTCGGTTATTAACCAATCCAATAAATTAAAATTTAATATTTTTTATAATTTTTAATTAGTAAAATTATATGTGATGTAGGTCGGTTCTATCGATTTTTTCGGAACGTTTCAACCAGTCGAACCACTAACGCATTAAATTTTTTGGATCACTAATTCGATCATATATCTGATTCTAAAAATACTGATTCTAACTAACATTTGATTAAATATATCTATATTTAATTACATGCGGGAGAAATATTTTTTAAACCATCGATGATTGTCACGGCCTCATATTTCCTTCCAACCTGCCATGTTAGAAATTTTAAGGGTCACGAATCCACCACGTGATTAATTTGAAATTTAAACATTTGAATTTTATGATTACCTTTAAATTCTTGAAAGAAATTAAAAAGAGTCAAAACCAAGCTGTTAATGCAGCTTGTCATTGAATTTTATCAATTTTATTTTCGGGTAGTATTATCAAATCAATATAACTACAACCCATTGAGAATTTACATGCAGACTTCTTACCTCTAAAAAATTAAAGGATTCACACGCGCTAATATATATATATATATATATTATGGTTTAATTTTGGTTAATCGGTCGGTTCGTTTATACGAATCTCATAACCGTAACCTAACCGAATAATGAAAAAGTTAAAAATTTTAACCGCAATAACCGATTTAACCGAATTAATCGAACCGAAATAAAAAAATGGGTCGGAACGGTTCGGTTAATCGGATAAAATCGATTAATGCATACCTCTGGCCATGAAGTCCGAAATGGATTCCATGTATACCAACCAAGTTTGGACATTGGTTGATGTATCAGAAGGCATTGTGCCTATTGGTAGCAAATGAGTCTTCATAGTGAAGACAGACATGGATGGCAACATACACGTACAAGCTAGGCTTGTAGCGAAATGGTATTGTCATCAACATGATGTTGATTACGACGGAACTTTTCACCTGTTGCCATGATAAATCCATTCGATCATTGCTTGCTAATGCTGCAGTTCGTTAGAAATATGGCAGCTGGACGTCAAACGTTTTCCTTAACGAAACCTTTTGGGATGTTTACAATAGCCTGACGGTTTTATCGTACCATCGGGACAAGACATTTCAAAAAAAGTTTACAAGTTAAATCGATCCATTTATAGATTAAAGCAAGCATTACGTTCTTGGAACCAACGTTTCGATGAGATCATAATGGTATATGATTTCATTCAAAACGAAGGTGATTCTTGTGTATATAAGAAGGTTAGTGGGAGCGCACTGACAATGATTGTCCTATACATTAATGATGTATCGCTTCTTAGCAATGACATTCCCATACAACTATCGGTAAAAGCTTGGTTTTATTAAAATTCTCCATGAAACACTTGGGAGAGACAACCTTATTCTATGAATAAGGATCTACTGGGATAGATCTAAAAGTTATTAGGCACTCTCCGAGAATTCGTATATTGAAAGACATGTACGCGACCTGGTGTCTCATATGCTTTGAGCAAATGGAGTCACAATCAGGCCGATCCATGTGATAGTCACTGGATTGATGTTAATAACATCCTTAAGTATCTTGGATGAACTAATGATGCTTTCTTAATCTGTGGAGAATGAGAACTTGAAGTGATTGGGTTCACCGATGCAGTTTCCTAACCGATAAAGACAACTGTAAGTCGCAATAAGGGTACATATTTTGTTTGAACAACGAAATAGTGAGCTGGAAATCTTCCAAGCAAGATAATGTTGTCGATTCAACGACAAAGCAGAATATATTACTGCGGCTGAGGCAGCAAAAAAAGCATTTTGGATATATAAAATTCCTAATTAGATTAGGAGTAGTTCTATTAGCAGCTGAGCTAGGCTACAACACAGGCTAAAGAATTACGGTCTCATCAACGATCCAAGTATGTACTTCAACGGTTTTATCTGATTCATGAGATCATAGATCGTGGGCGATGTGATGATCGAATAAATCTCATCATATGATAACCTTGTAAATCCGCTAACGAAAGCGATATCTCAGCATAAACATGAGCGACCTACATAGTTCAGGTGTTAGACACTTGAGTGATTGGCTATAGGCCAAGTGGGAGATTGTTGGACAATTATGACCAATATCATCACTATTTTGTAAAGAACATGGTGTTCTTGTACAAAATTAACTATGTGACAAAGGAAATTACTCTTTTATCATTTTGTAATTTGATTATTTGGATATATAAATGATAAAAGTTCATATGATTAGACATGAGACATGAGACATGAGACAATATTAATCCACGGAAGGTTTAATCATTAAATATCTCTAGTCGTAGTATTATTGAGACTGGACATCGATAATGCGGAATAGGCTAGTATTGCACTTGTGCGCGTTATGGAAGCTTAACGACATAGTTCTCATATATTTAAGTATTAGATACTTATGCAAGTGTGATAGGAGGTTCTGTTTGCCGATGGTACGGGAACAGCTTCGCTCTGGATAGACCCATCAGAATCCCATTGGTAGTATGACTATGTGTCTATGGGAATCTGAATCAGGGTAGATGTATTTGGTCTTAACCTGAGACTTGCATCGCTAATACTTGCGACAATCAATATGTTTTAGTTTTGGTCGTCCGGGGCTTTAACAGGTTCTGTGTACGCCTCTCCTGGGTATACTGAGAATCGTAGTGTATTGGGTGTGATGTCAAGATGGAAGTATCACTTCAGTCATATGGAGATGATGATCACGCAAGATACATAACTAGTACTCTTAAGAACTGCAGTCATCGGGATAATATGACTAGGTCATGATTATCCGATTATAGAGACTATTTGCCAGTGGTCCGATATATGCTTCGTACGGGGCATACACAATTCCAGCCCCAGGCCTAGCATGTGAAATCTGATACTGGATCGTAATACGCAATACATAGTATACTACGCCTGATACAGATGATATATATTCTATGTTGAATATATTTCTGGAAAATTGGGTAGGCACGATGCTTTGCTAGAAGCCAACCATGTCTTGTAAATCGGTAAGAACGTGGTACCAGGTACGCACGTGTTCGGATAGTCCGATGATCGTATTTACTGCCAACATATCCATGAATCTCTTGGGTCGCTTCCCAAAGTTCCAAGATTCACCAATGACATTTGACTCGAACAGAATTAATCTAGGATTAATTATGAAAGAGAAAATTAATCTGGGATTAACTACGGTAAGAATTAATCTGGGATTAATTAACAGAGAAAGAATTAATCTAGGATTAATGCGCCGATAATTTATCTGGGATTAAATTCGTCGAGAAGAGAGAACGCGGTTAATTTGGAATTAATCGGTAAAATAAATTTAATAGTTAAATTGGATTTTTCTATTTAATTTATTTATATGGGCTAAAATAATATATTAGATATATTAATTGAAATCAGATTTCAATACGAATTAAAATTGGATTTTAATTCAAGCGAACGAATTATTTTGGAATTAATTCGTAAGCGACTTCTGTAATAATTTTGATAGGCATTATTATTTAATTAAATTAGATTTAATTACGTTTGCAACGCAAAATTCGTTTAATCGGATTAAACGAACCCGAGCCCGAAGTGTGTTGAGCAAGCCCATTGAATTTTGAATTTAAAGTGGGGTCCACCAACTTACATCATAAGTCACCTTTTTGGTGATATAAGTTGGTGGTGGATTTTTGTTGGAAACTTGTATTACACACTTTGAATTTTGCTTTTTTGAAAAAGTACATACACTTTTTGGAAAAAGGATTTGGTTTTTGGTTTTTTGGAAAAACAAAATACAAAACTTCATCTCTCTTATCCTCTCTCCCATGGCTGAAACCTTGCTTTCCTTGGAGGAAGTTTTTCTTTCAAAATTTGTTCTTGCTAGCACATTAAGGAGTCAAAAGATGGTGATAGGGAAACTCACCTATGAGTTTGGAATGCAAACACAAAGCTTGGAGCTTCCGAAACGAAAAGATTTTTGAAATCCTACATCCACTCATTATAAGTATTTTTCGGCAACTTCTTTGAATATTCACACACGAATCACTCTTAGAGATCCTTGGCATGTTCTAGGAACACTAACAGTGACTTCATAGGTTAATAGTTTAAGGCCATCTAGCATTTATTCAAAGGACGTGAATAGACGAATGAGGATATACTAGGTAATTAATAATACTATTGCACAAGTTATCATGTTATACTAGGTCGGAGAATATGACGACACTAATGTATTATTACGAATATCAATGACCTTAGATAATATTAACATGTGATCTTACACTTCTGTGGTCGTGTTAGTTATTTCATTCTACTAATAAAATATCTATTGTTTGTGTCCTTATGATATGAGACTCATCATCTATTCTATTAATATCAAATGACAATCTATGTGACACACATTAATATTGATCAAGTGATAAATTATTGTTATGTATAATAATCACATTTTACCAAAAACTTACTTTGAGACTTATTCGTATAAATATTGTTGACTCTTATAATCACAAACTCTTTTGGATTAACGATACTTATTTGATATAACGTCTCGGGACATACACATGAAATATGGATGTAACAATACATAGAAAACAAATGTCTTTTATTAATAAATAATAAACTGTATTACAAACATTATGCCTTAAATCATAACATCCATAACTGATTTTAGGGAATACACTCTAACAGAACTTGCTGCTGACTAAGGAAGAATTGCAGCCGCTTTTGCAACTTGCAGAACATTGACTGAAGAACTCTCTGAATTTCGGTTTCTAGCTCCTCGTATCCTTGCATTCAAGGTTTTTTTTTTTTTTTTTTTTGGGTTCAATTCCATCATTTGACTGAAAAATGCCTCTTATTTTTACCAATACTAGAAACAAATTTAATGGTGTGCTTCAGATTCCAAATCATTTGTGTCTCGCCTTGTTAACTGTGGGATATATAAACTATGCACAGAAATTTAATAATAGTATTACTTGCTTCTATAGGCATTAAACTTAAGCTCCACGTAGTTTCACTCTAGGAAGCAAGATTCCCACAACTTCGATTATTGACACCAGATGCGCGGAATAAGTTGAAAAGCAGTTCTCTACTCTTCGATGATCCCAGCTACTGTGAATGGATGGAAAGCTTGAAAGTGGTGCCACCACCAGAACCAAGACAGGCAATGTTGCTATACCTGCAAAAAGGAAGTCTAGATAGGGAGCCATGGATTCTATTCATTTCGCAAATCGTGAAATCGCCTACAAGTACTATCAAGTAACAATTATACCTAAGAAGAGGTGAATTGGGTAATAAAAATTAATACGGAATTTCTCTTGTTTCTTTCCTTATTTTTGTCCCCTCCGATGATGAAATTGTAACTTGGATGATGTCTAGGGATATCGTCACATCTTTTTTTTTTGGGGGTCAATTTAACATTTTGTTTCTTCGGTTGATGCGATTTTAGCAGAGCAATAAAAACATCCTTTCTACAGTCCAATTACCTGCAGTTGAAAATTACTTTCTCTTCCTTTCATATTCAATAGCAGAATTTAGTCAAATCCTTGCTGAGAAATGAGTAAAAAGCAAAGATGGTTCTAAATTCATGGTTAAGTATGCTAAACTTGACTCCCAAGCAAAGGGAGAGTGGTGACTGACTGATCGTTCTAATTGGTCTTATTGTATATCTGTTTATGCTATTTAAAGAATCGTGTTCTTTTTTAGTCATGTAGCAATAAGAAAGTGAAAGAACCTAATTCAACTTCAAATCATTTTCTGCAGTTCCACTGGTGAAAATTCTAAGTAGCTTTACTAGATGAATCATATTCTCCAAGCAAATGACACAGCATTTGACTTCACAAGATTCCAAGATGGAAAAAAAAATAGAGAAATGATGAAAGTAAAATATATTATTTGTAGAAATATCATCTGGGTCCCTGATTGTTGGAGAAACAACATCAAATAGCATAGTTTGCAATGTGTTTTCAACAAGACTCTTGTTTTTTTAAAAAGAAATGATATTCATTAAGAAAATTAACATGTTTAACCAAGTCAAAAACATGTTTCAAAATTGAAACTTAACATGTTTCAAAATTTTAACTACCTTATAAATATCCATAAATAAATACTTAATTTCCAAATACTAACTATATTCTGTTTAACCAAGTCAAAAATATTTTTAACATCGGCATCTATTATGATGTCTACAAATCCTAGTGATTTTGTATACAAAAGACCAAAAAAAAACTGACTTCGGTTTCGACACTCTTCGCATCCCCTTTAAAACCAACAACCTTACAAGCAATAGACATCGTATTGCTTTCCTAATCTCTAAGCATTACTCATTATAGATCTTAAAGAGACAGTCTGTAATTACATTATTACCCCTCTTCTATTTTTTCATAAGCCATTTTTCATTGTGATTGCTCATTTCATTACTCTTAAAATTATTATTATTATTTTAAATTTTAAATATTTTATCTTTAAATGCCTAGTTGGCTTAATTCTTACTGTGTGAGTAAAAGATCATAGATTAAAATCCTATGAAATATGTTTAATTTAGGGTTTAGATGGGATGTGAGTGTAATTAGAGATGTGCAAACATAACCGACTCACGAGTCAATTCGCAACCAGGTTGGGTTGGAAAATTAATTCAACTCATTTGGGTTGAAAATTCTACCGAGCACAGGTTGCATGATAAGTAAGGTTGAAAATTTTCAACCCAACCTAATGTGCAAACCCGTATATGTTTAAAATTTTAATTTCTAAAGGGAAAATGACGCCCAATTATCATGTAGATTGTCATAATGATACTTTAATTTTTACGGTTTAAAAATACAAGATTTAGTCTCCGATAAATATTTTTCATTAATTTTTCGTTAATTTTATCTGTTTAGTATTAAATGAATTGAATACCCAAAAACTATCCAAATATGGTAAAAGTTTGTTACAAATCTAGATAAAAAGTGATTAAATTAATAAAAAAATATTTAAGAACGGAAATAAAATTTGTATTTTCTAAAATTATAATACTAAAATTTATATTTTTAAAACTATAATAACTCAAGTGTGATTATCACAATTTATAGGTAGTTGATTTTCATTTTACCATTTTTAAATATGTTCTTTCATTTCTTTCATTTTACAGCCGCTCTTCACTCAAAATTCAAAATCAGGAGAAAATTTAAAACTCAAATCCCTAATTTCCTCTCTCCATAGTCTCCATCTCCACTTACCTTTGTCATCGCCATCCCGTCGCCATCTCTTTTGAGGAACAAAAGGTATTTTCTTGAACTTGTTTCTTCTTTATGTAATCTACAATTCATTTTCTTGTATTACCAAATTTATGGAACTCTATCGAATATTTCTTATGTAGAAAGTTTTAATAAAAGACAAAATATCGTTAAACACCAAGAATTTTATAATTAATGAGTTATTGTTAAAAACCAAATCACCAATATATGATTTTGATAATTTATTTAAGTAGGAATTTGTTGTGTAATCGATGCTTGTGAAATTTAAAGTTGAAAATGGGTTTAATGAGGAGGATTTGCAGCTGGCTACTCATGCTTGACTCTGATGCTGGTATATGCTCTTGGTGAAGCTGCTGATATTGTGTTAGCATTGAACTCTGTGTGATTCACTATTTGTTAATTATATATTTGAAATTTGATTATGTATTTAGACTATGAACTTAGAGAAATGGATTATGTATGATGTTGGCGGTGTAAAAAGGCCCTATGACAGTTAAACAGCACGGCAGGGGTAAAAGGGGTAATTCCCATCTTGGTCGAAATCATTAAATGCCGACCCGACCACATGAGTAAGAGACCGAGCACTTGACGATAGGCGACCGACCACTTAAGACCGGGTGACAGCATTCTCAGCTCAGAAGCCCATGATGGTCGACCATGTCTAGACCGACCAGATGGCGAAGCATACCCAGAAGATAAGACATCCTATTTCTACGGAGAAAAGGGATAAATTTATCCTACTTTCACACGGAAACTGATAAGTCAGTGTCCTGATAGGATAAATAAAGTGAAGTCAGTTTCGGATTAGGAATCCTCATAGGAAAAAGAAATTGTTTCAACTGGGAATCCTTATGCTAGAAGGAATATGATTTATCTGTTATTATAAATAGGAGGGTAGAGTGTGTGTAAAGGATCATCAGAATCATTACCATCAGACTTGTAAAAACAAGAAGCAGAGCTGAGAAGCGTGTTTGAGTTATAAAAGTATCATCCTTTTTGCGCCCGTGGACGTAGGTTGGACCGAGATCCGCCGAACCACGTTAAATCTCCTTGTCGATTGGCGTATTATCTGTCTTTGCTAAGTTTGCTTTTGGTTTCTCCCACAACCAAACAAATTCACTATTGAAGGAGGATTACCTCGGGAGCAATATTCTCGTATTGCCCTGAGACCAAAATCAGCATTCAACATATGATATGATGTTTTAGCATCAATTCTATATTGTTAATTAGTTATGCTGCTGTCTTTTTATCATTCAAGTAAATCTTTATCTATTTATGAATTGATTTTAACATTTGTATTTGAAATTGGGCCAAATTCCCAACCCGCACAACCCTTTGCGGGTTGGGTTGGGTCGGATTTTTCTCAGCCCACACTGTTTGCGGTTGGTTGAGTCGTGCACACCCCTAGATGCAATATATAAAGACGACCTTCCTTTTTTTAAAAAAAATCTTCATGCACGACTAGCTGATTTTCTCTTATCTATTTTCACTGTGAAGAAGAGAAAAGGAAAGCACCACCAGTTGAATTTAACAAATCGGTCTCGCTCTCATATTTTCATTTCAGTTTATTATCGTACAATCCTAGCTCAACTTTGATACATACGTGCATCCATTTGATTGAAAATGCGTTTTTATTTTAATGATTTGCATAATTATTAACCGAGCGAAATTATTAGAAAGTCATCTTATATATGGGTATATATGGGCTTTGGGTCTATCTATTCTTATGGCGTTGAATTAGTTGAATTCTGAAATTGTATGAGTACTTGTGTTGCAAGTTGATGATCATTTTCTTACTGGTTATTGTACTCAAGAGTTTATTGAAGTTACTCCTGTCTGTAAGTGTAATTTGTATCTTGAACCTGGTATGCAACTGTGTATATGGTGTTCTTGTAATAACAGTGCGTGTTTTGACTTCTTGTTGCCGGATTTGTAATTATAGGTTTTGTTGTTTTTGAAATCTAATCTGGGGATATGGTGGTTGTATATGTGCAATCTAATGCATTAGATTTCTAGTTTTTGTGTGTGTATATATCGACTACCTCTGAATTGATCTTTATTTTTTATTTTTTTTTATGTATGATCATAAATTTTCATTTTAGGTCCCCAATCTAAAGCCAAGTTGTTTGATTTGTGTTTTAATGGGCGTTGATGTATGTGTTCATGATTAATTTTAGGATATGGCTGGTGGTGGGGAGACAAAGTCTGAAGCTAATGCAACTGATGGTGGTGGGGAGAAAAAGCCTAAAGCTAAAGCAACCGGTGGTGGTGGGGAGAAAAAGCCTAAAGCTAATGCGGGCGGTGGTAAGTATTAACATTACAGTCCACAAGTTTGTGTATGTGTTCATGCGTGTACACCATTATCTGATGTGAGTATGCTTCTATTTTGTTTTGTCGACTTGTAGGAGGGAAGAAGAAGGAGGTGAAAAAGGAAACCGGTTTAGGGCTTTCCCACAAGAAAGATGATAATTTTGGGGAATGGTATTCAGAGGTACGTTGAAGGTTTTTCATTTTGTAATTTGGGTTTCAGTCACTATTTTTATTTTGTTGTTTTGTTACAATATGAATTTCCTGTCACGTCATTTATATTTGAGAAGTGTGGTGGAAACTTGTTGGTACACAAGGATTTGAAATAATTTGGGGAAAGGAATTTGAGAGACCCAATAAATCCATAATATCAACATCACTAATTGGAAATATCCTCTATGTGCTGAGCTATTTATTTTATCCTTATTTTGTAGGTTGTCGAGTTCTAAGTGAAATAAGTTTCTTATTTTTCATGTGGTTTGTTTTAAGTATCCCAGTAATCATTCTTATGGAAAAAAAAGAAGTATCCTAGCCAAATCCAATCACCATATAAAGGAGATTTAGATTCTATTTCTATTACACTTCTTGGTCGTATTGCTTCTTGGTCATTTTTCTGGCTGACTACAGAGATGTTCTGAGCAGTGATTAAAAACCCGGACCGGCCGGTCGGACCGGTTGAACCGGGACCCGGTCCAAGGTCCGATCCGGGTGACCCCTACAAAACTGGTTGGAGTTGAACCGGCCAAAAACCCGTCGAACCGGCTGGTTCAATCGCTGAACCGGTGATCCTGTCCGGATTCAGCGGGTTTTGGTCCCTTTTTTTATTATTAATTTTGATTTGTTTAATATTTTCTGTAAAAAATAATAAAAATTTAGTTAAAACACTGACCTCAAGTCGACCGTGATGGAACCCCGGTCGGATCTTTGACCTTGACCCTCTCGCCAGACCGGGTCGATGGACCGGTCCGGATTTTAAAACACTGGTTCTGAGTGGTATTCCTGCCCCTACTGTGAGATCTAGATCCATGCAAGCTTGTGCATTGGAGATGCTGGGTCTAATACTTTTGCTGTTTACTGAGTTTTGTACTGATAGATTTCAGTTGCATGATGATGTTTGAAAATTTTGGATTTTGTGCTTATTCTTATTTAATTCGTATAGGTAGTTGTCAATGGTGAAATGATCGAATATTATGATATCTCTGGTTGCTATATCATAAGGCCTTGGGCAATGGCAATTTGGGAGACCATGCAGGTAAGTTTGAAACACTTTTTAAAGTCTTTTACTGTTTATTCTTTTATATAGGTACACTTGCATTCGTGAAATGGATGTTTTCGGTGGAACATTTGGTTTAGTGTATTTAATATTGAATTTGATGTTTCCTCTCTTTTGTTTTTATTTCCTTTTCTCAATCTTTAGAGTGGCTATCTATACGATTTACTTATTAGTGGTATCAATGTGCAGAAATTCTTTGATGCGGAGATCAAAAAAATGAAAATTCAGAATTGCTACTTTCCTCTTTTTGTATCCCCTACTGTTTTACAGAAGGAGAAGGATCATATTGAGGGTTTTGCTCCAGAGGTAGGATTTTGAGTTATTTTGACGCATTGGAAATAGGAAATTAGGGCTGCCCATCTTTGATTGATTTTCATCATTCTGATTTGTATATCATATTCATCTTTCACAAATCACAACAGTCATTTTTAAACTCTTTGGTTTCTCATTTTGAGAAAAGTTCACTTCAACAACCTGGAGGCTGGGTTACTCTTCTCTCCAGGAACACATTGGAAGGTCAATGTGAAAATTGAAATGTTTCTATTGCCCGACATTTTTGCTCTTTGAGGGAGTGCTGATGATCTAGGGTGTAACAAACTTGGTATGTTTTCGGACTTTAGCTTAACAATGGGTGGATAGATGATGATTTCCTTTTTTTTTTAGGAAACAGAACTTTTATAGAATATAAAAATGAGGAAAGGATAACAAAAGTGAACTAGAGCTCCACAAACTAAAATCTTCCTTATAGTGAAAAATTCCGAAAACTTTACAAAACTCTGATTATAGTAAACCTTGAAACCTAAGATAGAGGAAGGAAAAATCTAAAACAAAACAAAAAAAAATTAACCCAAGACTGCATCCCAATCAAGCTGAATGAAAACGAATGAAGGATCTTGAAATTCCTGGCAAACTAAAGCCCAAATAGAAGAAAAGAGACTAATCATGTCCATAATACATTAATATCTTCCTCTTTTTCCCCACCAAAAATGTGGTTGTTTCTTTCTTGCCATATCACACACGAGAGCTAAGACTACACACTTCCACGATTTTTCTTCATCAATAATGCAATATAGTTTAAAAGAGTAATTTGACAATTGCAATATAACAACGGAAAGGAATGTGAACACTGTGTTATCCTTTTTTAATATTATATTTTTTCAGGTTGCTTGGGTGACAAAATCAGGGGAATCTGATTTGGAGGTTCCTATTGCTATCCGCCCTACTAGTGAAACTGTGATGTATCCCTACTATTCTAAGTGGATAAGGGGACATCGTGACTTGCCGTTGAAACTCAACCAGTGGTGCAATGTTGTTCGTTGGGAGTTTAGCAATCCCACCCCATTTATCAGGTTGGTTGGTGTTGCAGTGTTATCCCATGTGATTTTATTTTCACCATGTTGTTAGAAATTTGGTTCTTTAGGGATGATGGGATATTTTACTTTTAGTCAGCCTATGAAATTTTACTCTAAAAGCTCCAGCTATTCCAAGTTTCTGCTGGTGATGTGCTGCTGGCATGCTTGCATTTTACTTTATTTTTTTCTTTTTAGTTTTTAATATAGTGTCTCCCTTTCTTCTTCTTCTACTGGATGAGGTTCGATATTTATGGTTCATACACTTTATATGCACAACAATGAACAACCTTGTAGTTTTCTTTTGTTTGTGTTTTGTTTCTCTCTTGTGTTACATTCTTGAGGAACCTGTTGGTTGAAAACATCTAGAATCTGGTTTGACAATTTATTGGGCATATTTGTCGAATTGTAGGAGTCGTGAGTTTCTCTGGCAGGAAGGGCATACTGCTTTTGCGACTAAATCAGAAGCAGATGATGAGGTAAGTAAATCTGGGTCAAGTTTTGACTTGTGGCCAAATTTTTTCTGTGAGAATAATTGTTCGTGGTACTTTTTAGTTACGGGCTTTTAAAATGTAAGAGAAGGAACGATGCATTGTTTCTTTGGCATTATATTCACTTCCTCTTTGCCAGAGTTTGAATGTTAGCTCTCAACTTATCGTGTTAGAGTTTTGTATTGAATTTTGAGGCTTCTAAATTATCTGCTGAAGGGGTAAGAAACTAGGAATGAATCCTAAAGTAAGAGAAGAATGGATTGGTGAAATCTTGTGATAGCAGCAGCTTGCTTTCCTTGTCTTTTTACCTTCATGCTATTAAAGTCCATATTCATGTTGGAACATGGCATCTTTTTTTTGGTACGTAATTGCTGCTGCTGTTTTCAGGTCCTTGACATATTGGAACTGTACAGACATATTTATGAAGAATTTTTGGCTGTTC
>SKCR01015565.1:0-99640 GCA_019454045.1 Zanthoxylum bungeanum
TCAAGAATTAGAGGACAGATGTTGATGGTGATTTTTGGGCTCGGGAAGAGCCGAAGTATGTAAAAGAGTATTAATGAGATTTCACTTACCAAAATGGGGGCCCAAGGTTTTTGCTAAATAGATGGTTCAAACACAAGACCCAAAGGTGTCTAACCTGACCAGTGGATCAGAATCAGCTGCATTTGAAGACCGACCTGAAGAGGATGTCGATTTTGGCTTTGATACGCAATGAAGGAGATTTGGAGTAAGCTAGAAGAGGTACAATCATATACGTCCAGGGAGGGTGATCATTGGAAGATATAAGTTAGAAGAAAATCATAACAGTTCAGGCTGTCATCATTTTGAAAAGAATGTGGGGGAAGTGAAGACTATTCTACTGACCCGACCTATTAGTAGATGCAAGGAAGGACGTTACTTGTTTTGATGTACCAACCCGAGGATATGTGTAGAGGTTGCAGCATTATGTTCTTATATGGATGACGTAAGCCCTAAACGGAAGTCTGAGCTTCCCAATAACTTATAAGATAGGAGTAGGCCTGCGGCTAATGGGATGGAAGAGAGCCTCAGGCTTGCCCACTGACATACACAATCTAGTATGAGTGGTTGGAATACAGGTTGGCACATGGACAGGGTGTCTAGTAGTTACCAAAAGAATGGTGAATTAATGAGGTTCAGATGGCAATGAGTAGCTGTGTCAGGCGGCAGAGCTACTATTTGTAGGGTAATTGGGGAGGAGAGCCTACGCAATAATGGCTTGGTAACGTGGCTGATGTCATGAGTTGGCGGAATAATGGCATTAGACGCACTATATAAGGGGGTTGAGAATTCAGTGTGAGGGGTTAGCGAATTTTTCTCACAAATAACTTGTAAAAAGAGAGTAAAAAAGCCAATTGTAAACGAAAGTCAGAGCAGGTCGGTCAGACCCGAGCTCATAATAAAAAATTTATTTCCTTTGCACCTGTAGACGTAGGTTGGATCCACTCCGCAGAATCACGTTAAACCCTTTGTTTTGTCTGTTGTTTCTATCTTTTTCCAAGTTTGCTTTTATTTTCCGTCAAATCAAATAAATTCCCAGTTGATGAAGGTTTGTTCGAGGAGTGATCTTCCTAAATTGCCTCTCGAATGAAAAACAGTCATCAACAATGGTTAAATTGTATGTTCAATGGTCTTAATTTTATATTCGTTTTACAAAGCATTATAAATTGCTTGTTAATACTTGATAGTTATTGGTTTCTAGTCAAAATTGCATGCTAATAGTTTAAAATTTCATATTAATTGGTTTGGTTGCATGTTTAATTACCAAAGTTACATGTTTAATAGTTAAAATTACATGTTAACCGATTTTAAAGATAACAAGTTTGTTATTTATTTAATAATTCTTTAAATCTTAACAGTTGGATCTTATTAAAATAGATCCAACATACTCATGGGTATTGTAGATGCTCATGCAATTTAAACTACACAAAAGTTAAATTTCAAGAATTGATTTGATTGCTTTTAATGATTTTGAATGGTCGCCGCTAAATTATAAAAAAGTAAAAAGAAAAAGCGGTGTGCCCCTTTAAATAAATAAAAAATTATTAGAAGTAAAAAAATATTTAAAAAATAAATAAATATTTAAAAGATAATAAAAATAAAATTTATTATAAAAAGTCATTTTCAAGTTTAATGGTAATAATCAGATTTAATGATCAAAATTTCAAGTTAATAATTAATAATTTTAAATAAGCATAATTTTACATATATTAGTGTTAGATTTCGATTCTAATGATTAAGGTTCCACGTTTAATAGTCAAATTTTCATATTATTTGTACTAGCATTAAAAGGTTTCAAGTTATTGTCCACAATTGCAGTTTTACTGCTATGAATATTAAGTTAATGGCTAAATAAAATATTTATAAAAAATAATAAAATATAAGTTTCATGTTTAATGGTTATTATTTCAAATTAATGTGATTTCATATAAATCGCTATTGTTTCATATTCAAAGGCTGAATATTCAAGTTTGATGTCGTCGGTTTCATATAATTTTTCAAGCATTAAAATATTTGAAGTTAATTCTCTGAATTTCATGTTTAATGGACATTGTTCCAAATTAATGGTAAAATACAATGATTTCAAATACATTTCTTTTGATTATAAAATATGAATGACCTGCAGGCGTACATGAGTGTAACACCCCGTCAGAGGCATGATGCTACCGGCAAGAGACAAGTTTAACCCATCTTCATAAGCCTCCAAATTTACAGAAAAACGGATATGATGTATCCTAAAACTAGACAATTTGGATCGCAATCCAGAATCAAAACGAAATCTAAAAGAAAACATCCAACATTCACAGGAACTTAGGTCCACATAAAGCATATCAAAATCATAATCAACACTTAAGGGCTCTGTGCCCACAACATTATATACAAACCAAAACTTTTACTTCATAAATACATAACAGCGTGTTCAACACGATGATTAACATAATAATCATATATCCTAAACCTCTAAGACTTTCTCTCAGG
Organism: Zanthoxylum bungeanum; assembly: GCA_019454045.1. Classification (NCBI taxonomy): domain Eukaryota; kingdom Viridiplantae; phylum Streptophyta; class Magnoliopsida; order Sapindales; family Rutaceae; genus Zanthoxylum; species Zanthoxylum bungeanum. Next base: position 2,515 of record SKCR01015565.1, read on the forward strand.
ACACTTGCGAGGGTGATCGCAACTTGGGTGATCTGGCATCTCGAGCATGTCTTTCAAAACTGATGTGGTTGACCTGCAAAACTAACAATGATGGTGGCGTGAGTTATAGAAACCCAGTAAGTAACCACACACACTACAAACGAATAAGATTTAAAATTTAAATACAATACTCATAAACTTATATACATATTTATAATTATTTATTGGAACACATTTAACTCATATTGTTCTTATAAGTTCAGGAAACATGGTTTCATGAAACATACCTGAAGTGAATTAAAAGAAACTTACACGCATACCTCCTCGAGTATTATATCTTCAAATTACACGTAATCCAAAGTACATAACTTATGCAAGTTTTTAAATTCTCTATATTACAAACATAACATAATCGTTAAGAGTAAAATGTTTCACATATACTCATTTAACTCGAATTTCATATGATCGACTGTAAGTTTTATTTTTCGAGTGACATGCTCACGCTAATGTTGATGGAACGTTTTGGCATAACCGAAATAACCACTAGAAACGCCTGAAGCTAGGTGTCTACGAATGCCCAAATCTGGCCTAACCCACATGTCCATTATCCTTACAACTTATTACTTTTATGCTTATCATCATGCACTTATATGATTTACATTTAGAAAAACTTAACATCCAGCTTTAATATATTCCGAAATAATTTGACCAAGGCATCCATGAAAGAACCTTAAAGCTTTCTAATCAAGCCACTACTAACTCATATTTTAACATTATCACAAGCACACTTTCATACTTAAAACGTAATACTTACCATCACTACATAATTTCCATACCATAAAAGTTTGCACTACATCACACACATGCATATCAGACTTATTTCTTCAAGTTTGTTTACGTACAACTATTAAGGCAATCACTATAACTCGTCTTTATGCCCATCATTTTGACACACCTACATACTTAAACAACCAACATCAAAGCCTCTACTTAGCCTACTCATTCGACCAAAGCACTACACTAGCAACTTAGAAACTTTTCATTATATTTAACTTCAACTCATAATACACCTCAAGACTCATGGTTCACAATCAATCATCAATCAAAAACAAAAACATAATCCCACACTACACATGCTAGTCATCATTTAAACTTAATCATCAATTGCCAACTTAATTAATTCAAAACATTACTCAACAAATAACATACAACACAAACCAACAACATACACACACAAGATCCGGCCAAGACATCATCCATCAAGCACATCATCCATCAAAATTTATCAAACAAACAAACTCACCTCCAACATTCACCTATTAATTTGGGCAAGGGGGCATCTCTTTTACCATTTGAAACTTTTTGACACCACCATACACAAACTTATAAAACACAACTTCATTCCTTACAACATCATACAAGACATCTATTAAATCTAATTTCATTATCATTTCTATCTTGAAATCAAAAACCCAAACCCCACACAAGAAGTCAATTTCAGCTACATCAAAGAATTTACCACTTTGAAATTTCATCACAATATCACACAACACATAATATAGTATCACTTAAATACATGAATCAATATCCTACCATTAGCAAAAATAACAAAAATAACCCCTATCATGATCATCAAATTTGGCCACAAGAGAGGTAAACCAAACAACTTGAGATTTTCAATACTAACCAATACAAACTGAAGTTAAACATCATTTTAATCTTATATCATCATTTCTTCATAACATAAAAAAAAAAAACCACAACCCCAAATACTACTACCAAGATTCGGCCAGGCCCCTCTTTAAGGGAAAAAAATTATGCATTATACAAAATCAAGTTAAGCCCATGTCTAATCCATCTAAAATGGATGAGTAAGCTTGCTAATTACACTACCATGGCCACAATGCAAAAATGTGGAGAGTTAGGGTTCATGGTGCGATTGGGGCTTTATAAATACTTGGTTAAAACAGAAATATGATGGGGGAAGAGAATTAGAAGCTTACTTGCATAAAAATTGAGCTTGGATTTAGCAACTTTCTCCTAGAAAGAACGTGAGTGAGAAGATGAAGTTTTGAGGGAGTTCTAGAGAAGTCTTGAATCTTTTTTTTTTTTTTTTTTTTTTTTTTTTTTTTTTTTTGAAGATGAAGGGGACGTGGGAATAATTCTCATTTTATAGGAAAAAAAATCTGATTTTTGGTACTCAAAGAAGTGGCTCACATTTTGCCACATAAGCGAACCTGTTTAAAAAACGTAGTTACTATTCACCTGAAAATTAAACTGTATTTTCGACTAGTTTCTGTTCTGAATTTTAGAAAATATTCAACATGAATGTTATAGGTCTTGGTCTTACCTTTCCAAAAATATAAAATTCAAAAAAATTGGAGATCGTAGGAAAAAGTTAGGGCTAAAATACGGTAGAGCTTTATGTTGACTCAAATGAATAGTAAAGGTGCTTAGTCTAAAAATTTATCCGGGATCTCCGGGCGAGATTTCTAAAGTGAGAAACCTATTTAAATATTATTTTATGAGTTCTAAGATATTATGCATGATAATTTATTAATTCAGGTATGACCGATCTGACTGGGGTGTTATAATGAGTCAATCCAATTGGAGATAGGATTTGCACCCTTCATGCACATGCGCACAAGAGAGTGCCTCTATGCTTATATTCTTACTTAACAATTATTGAGTAAGTATGTATAAACCACTTAAGTCATAGCTGTAACATCTCTCCTAAATCAGGATGCTACCGGCAGCAGACAAAGATAATGTCTGCTAAAAATCATGCAATCTGGACCTAGTCCAACATCTCGAATGACCTATAATTACAATTAAATGCAACCAAATAAAATCCAACATGCAAAGTGGCATCAGGCCTGTAACTCAACACATGACTATACAATGACGTGCTCATCATGTATACACTACACATAATATGATACATTTATATATATGGTGGTGTAAACCTATAACTTGATTCAGGACTGTACAATTGACTCTTTGTCAATCTTGACTGCAATTGGGATGACCCACTGTCTTCAAAGTCTTCTCCAGAACTCTAATGTAGTTATATGTATACAATGGCAATATTATAATCTTTTAAACCTAAAGTGACTCATGTCGTATTGAAAAATGTATTGATTTATGCATACAATACTCGTATTGAACTCACTACCTATTTTAGAATAGGTATGAGATGAATGTCGTTCGATCAGAATTTCTAACCAGTACCTCTATGATGAATGCACACATATCAACTAACTTTCCCACTTATACAAGTGAATCTGCTGAAACCACTGACCTTTATGGCAATGAAAGATACCGATATTCGATCTCATCCGCTGGAATCATAATAAACTATATTTTAGATGTGATAAACATTCATCACTTAACCCCTACTATTAATCACGATTCAATATGCATACCAACATATAAAACCATATAAAGTACATAACTTATTGCATACTATCATTTAATCCATCAAACAAGAAATAGATATAACTGAACATATACACAAACTTACTGATTATGTTACTGAATCTAAAAATTGAAATTTTTGAAATCTATCTGTTGTAATTGGAAACTGAAACTGAAACTGAAAGCTTTTCTATGAAAATTCAAATCTGATATACTTAAAACTATGTCCATGCATCAACCAGATCCACATCCACAAGTATACATACACTGAATCCAGAAAAGTCCATAGCCAAGAAGATACCTCCACCGAATAGGGGGACTAACTGTACAAGGTCCATATTCTAGGGTCGTATCTGGATAGATGGACATTTGTAATTGACCTCGTGGGGCAAGCTGTGTATAAAATATGGTATCTTTGTAAATGAAAATCATAAAACTTTAAAATAATCTTTGAAACTTGGTGGGTTCTGTAAGTTAAGAAAACTCAACTGCCAGAAAAGTCAAAATCTGTTATGTTATATGAATTTAGTAAAATTCAAAATCCGTTATAAATCAACCCAAATTCGTCATCTGTTGGAAATAAACTCTTCATAAAATTATTTCATCACAATGAATATATCAATGTGAAAACTCTGTAAAACTAATGAAATCAAATCTGAAACCATCATCATTGTAAAATCCAAAATCTCCACCCTCTATAAATTTTTTAAATCTCTTGTGGTAAGAAATCTTTAAAATTATCTAGATACTATTTCTCTGTATTTAAAATCAATTATTAATAAATCTTTGAAAATCCTTTCTATATGAAAACTTTGGAAAATCTATGTGAAAAAGCTTGCGTATATGGGCATTACGTCTTGTCGTCCCCCCACACACACCTATCTGAAGAATCACTGTGAAAATCTGACGTATGGGGGCATTATGTCTCACCGTCCCTCAGGATATATAAACTGCACTCAAGAATGTGACAGCTGAGGCAACTGTAGCTGGGGATCCAAGAGCGTTACGTCTCGTCGTCCCCTAGTCCCGAATCTATATATGCCATGTACACATGGTCTCTCTCTTAATATGCGCAAATGTGTATGCATTATCATTATAGCAATGTATGAATATGCATATCATGTAATGCAATGCAATGTAATGCAATGCAATACCATCATTCATGTTCAAGTCAACATAATCAACTATAATCAATCATGAGCCGACAACTTATTTTCTTTATTTTTAGGGTTTTGTACTTATACGCGAACTCTACTTCTACTTTTATATTGATAAATGCATGGTTATATATGGTATTTAATTACGTAGTTATTAGCCCAATATTTATGTGGTGTGTCTGGTGTTACTCCCTAATTGATTTAATCTTCAAAATTCCTTAATTATTTCATTTTAACTCTGTTTTTGATAATTATTGTGGCGGAAATTTTCATTTTTTGTATAGAATTTATTAAAAATGCTTCTGATCTACTTTGAAAATTTTAATTTTTCACTCTTATAAATATTGCGAACCCTAGTCTATTTCTACCCGACAATTGGGTCACTACCTAAAATTTTCAATCCTTTATTAAATCCTTATATAATTCTATAATCTACAATGGGGTGTTAAATCGTTATACACTGTTCCAAATCAACCAGTTAGCTTAAATTATCAAATTACGTGTTTTAAGAAAATCTTCCGAAAAAGTTATTGAAAAGGCCACGGAAGGATCTTGAGCCCTCCAGACCTTTCCAAAATTATTCAAATATTATCATTTCATCATAACTAAGTCATATATATCATTACGTTCATCAAAGTACCGACATATGCGAAATCAGATTTTATAAAAAACTTGAATAACCTACCGAATCAATCAAATTCGTTCCAATTTCACTCGAATTCTACTAACAACACATATTCAATACATTCATACTCATTCAATTCAATATAAACCAATACATTACTCTATGAATCTATTGGATGCATCTGAACATATACTAACTACATCAAAATAATGATTTTTTACCAGGCGTCTTACTTATTTTTTTTTTATATTTTTCCCAAAGGGCTCGGCTTGGTGGTGTAGGGCTCAGGATCTCACCTTAAGGTCCTGTGTTCGAATCCAAGAAGTGTGTTTCTTGTAAGAGCCCGAATCAGCTGAGATTTTATCTGCTCCGCTTAAACCCGAAGGGAGTGGTTTGACGGTGGGGTTTCCAATGATTTCAAAAAAAAAATTCTTACTGAACTTCTGAGGGCACCGGCAGACTCCTAACGCTTCCACGAACGCAATCGGAACAACCAAGCTCGTGGGTATTACTTTTCACCATGTTTTTCTTCCTCGTTTTATGTGAAATCGAGCGCCGATCAATAAAATCGTCATCGTAGTCTCATAGTATGTTCCACGAGCTTCGATTTGGTGAGTGAATTACGTCGTGAATTGAAGCGACAAGACATGATGTGCCATGGAAGACACACTATTTCTCTTTATTTTATGGCCACCAAAGGCGGCCAACGAACAACCGCCGGCCACCATCATGATCCTGGTGGCTGGACGACCATGGGGGACTAGTTGATCACCACCGACAGTGGTCGGACGACAAGTGCTATAGTGTAACAAAAAGATGAATTTTGTGTTGTTCCATGATTTCTGGAAACTTGGAGTATGTATAGAAAATTTTCTTAAAATTACAAAATATCCCTGCAAAATTACAAATAGGTTCCTAACACTGTACTACTTTAGAAATTCATATTTTTAGGCTATTCTAATGCAAATTTAGAAAAGTGTCGGATACAAAAGTTGTTTGTTTCGAAAAAACAAGTCCAACGGTTTAAGAATTAGCTGAATATAAAACCACAAGCAATATATATGAAATCACATTAACTTGAGATAATAATCATTAATCTTAAAACATATATTTTATTATTTTTTTAATAATATTTTTATTTAACTATTACCTTGATACTCATAACATAAAACCTGCAAATTGAAAATAGCATGATCAAAAGCTATTTGGTAGCATAATTATAAGTGGACCCTACTTATAAAAGTAAGAGGTTATGAGTGATTCAGAATCTACTTCGTAAATATAATAATGGCAGAAAAGCTCGAGCCTGGACCGGCCTGACCAAGCTCAGCCCAAAGGTAATTTTTTAGGGTTCGAGCAGGGTTAAGACAAAAAAACTCGAGCCTGGTATTTATTAATAAAAATATTTTTTAATTATATAAATTAATTTTAATTCCGATATTATTTATAATTAAATTCTTAAGGTTCAATTTTAAAAAAAAACACTAAAGATAGTAACTGTAGTATCATGAATTTTCGGAATATTTCTAAAAGGTTCTCGGATCGAATTTAAGATATTGGAATGAAATATTAAAGGGGAATAAGAGTTTAAGTATTGAAAAATAAGTATGAAAGTCTTAAAGTGGAGTTTTATTACGTTGGGAAACGTGTGATTTCAAGAATCAGTTATGCGAATTGTATAAATTGTTTTATACATGGAAAGCTTGTCGTTTCGATTATAAAATAGCAAAAAAACTCTATATTTAGGTTTAATGTTGTTGGATTCATATAATTTTTCAAGAATTAAAATATTTCAATTTATTGCTCAAAATTTCATGTTTAATAGATATTGTTTCAAGTTAATAGTAAAATATAGTGATTTCAAATATATTATTTTTATTTCAAATTTGATGGTCAAGGTTTTAATTCATGTTATTTTCAAGCATTAAAAGAATTTTAAATTAGGGAAATTATCTTTTTTCTATGTGATAAATAGGGTAAATACTATTTTCCACAAAAATTGAAAATATTCTCTTTTCCACATGATGTTTGAAAATTATTTTATTTTCCACTTTTTTGTTAAGACCATTAGTGAAAGTTAATAGATTTAATAAAAAATCTATTTTGCCCTTGGAAAATTATCTCTTTTCCATATGATGATGGTCAAAAGAATATTTTTACCCGAAGTTATTGAAAGTATTCCAATATCCATATGTTATTTCAAAATTGTATAGTTTTCCACCATTAAAAAAATAATAATAATAAATATGTATGCTTTATAGATATATATATTCTCTATTAGGAAAATAAATAGTAATATTTATTAATAAATTAAAATTATTTAGATTTATTAAATAATTATAATTATTATTTTCTAATACAAAATAATTTTTTATTGTATAATTTTTTTTTTCCATTTTAAGTTTGTGATGTAATAATTTAAAATTTACTAAAAAAAAATCAATCAAATCAAATTATTTTAATTATTTCAATTTATTATATAAATTTTATTTATTTATTATTTACTAGAAAATATTTAAAAAATAAATTATTGTTTTATTTAATAAAGTTTTTTATATCTTTATTAGTAAATTTTTAAATAATGTATTTAAAATAAATAATAATATTCAATAATAAACATTAATAAAAATTAAATAATATCGTTAATATAATATAGTACAGTGTAGCACTAAATGTTGTACAACATTAATACAATGCAGTGCTAATGTAATACACCCATAATGCAATATACTCCATATTAAATAATATAATGTATGCTAATGCAATACAATGTATCATCCAGATGACAGTCACCACCCTAACCATCAAATAGAGTGACGTCGAATGGACACGAGATTGTAGCCTCGACCATGCAGTGGAAAGAGAATAATCCAAAGGCAATTGATGGAGAAAATATTGTGTTTTTGGTGAATTTTCTAGTGATTCTAATCCTACCAAGTGAAACAACAAAATTGTGGAAAACAAAGCACATTTGAAGATTTTGGAACATTTTTAGAGTCAAAGTGTACTTTTAAAAATCAGTGGGTTGAAAAATGATAATTTTCCATTATTCAAATAATAATTTCAATTCAACAATATTAAATTACTGAATTATCCTTATGACATAACTATTTTTTTAACGGAATGGTGTTAAAACGGAATAATTTACAAACAACAAGTGAAAAAGGGAATTTTTTCAAACTTTCGTGGAAAACAATATTTTCCCTTTAAATTATTATGCATTATTTCAATTTTAATAGTTAAAAGAGTCTCAAATTATGATTTAGCACGATAACTGTAAGTCGGAACTAGTAAAAATGCTTAATATCTATGATTATAATCTAAAAATAAATAACACCTCAATAAAATATATCCCTCATATTTTTTTCGTAAAATTAAAATTATACAAGAGATTTGAGAGCTTATTATTATTATGACCATGAGATGATGGGGGACTGAAGTATAAAAAAATTCTAGAATACAATGGTGATATTATTCATGTAATAATTTAATATTCTTTTGTCACACATGTTAAAATATTAATAATTTTCAAATAAATAATAATTATATTTAATATAATTACATATTTAATGCGCATCCAAACTCTAGCAATAAAATTTTACACTTTCAAAACTTTTTTACAAGTTGTTCTTTATTTCTTTTATCAATCTTTAAGGGAACAAGAAGTCATGCATAAGTGTTTTTTTTTTTTTTTTTTGAATGGTTGGAAATCCTATCGCCAAACTACCTTTCCGGGCTTAAGTAGAGCAGGTAAAATCCCCGGCTGTCGTAGGCTCCTACAAGAAACACACTCCCTGGTTTCGAACCCAGGACCTCAAGGTGAGATCCTGAGCCCTACACCACCAAATCATGTCCCTTGGGGACAAGTCAGGCATAAGTTAACAAAAGTATAACGTGTATTTAATGTATTAATAAAAAAGGATCTTGGTGCTCATTCATAAAAAGGGAAGTATTATTTTCTTAAAATAATAAAAACTCAGTAGGAGATTCAATTGTTTTCAAATTTTTTTGAAAAACGGCTCCGTTAGCCCGTTTTTCGTTGTTATGTTGGAAAGACGTTAAAGACATAGATCAGAAGTTTGTGTTTTGACAACATAATTCTGAAAATACTTTTTGAGATTATCAAATCAAATACGTATTTAAAAAAAATCCCTGCCGGTTTTACGGAAATCTTATACTCCCAAAATAAAAAATAAAAAATAAATTGGATAAGAAAATAATAACAATTCTATTATTATTGAGAGTCGAGAGTAATCAAAATTTGAATGATTTACAAATGATATAGATGGAGACTCTGGAAAATTTTATTGTCTAAGGATCATTCCCAAATTAACCCCATGAATCACATACAGTAGGCAGTTGATCCATTTTAAAAAAAAAAAAACAATTAGTTAGAAATTTTAAAAAAATAATAATAATACATTCAACAATATTAAGAAAGAACAATAATGGAAGAAATAAACCATTACAACAATAGTAACCTTACTAGCGTACACATGATCAATGATCAAGTTGTTGATCAAGATCAAACGGCTGACGATCGACGATGACAGCATGATCATGATCATGATCAATCACAAGGCATAAAGATCAGCAAATTCCTCCAAAGAATCCAAAATGAGATTTGGCTCAGCATTTTCAAGCATCCACAAGAGATGATCAAAAAGCACAACTTCACACCTAACCAAAATAAACTCCCCATGCTTTTGCTTTGATTTTTCAACAAGTGCATTCAACAAAGGGTGGTTCATATACTTTGAGTTTATCACATAACGTTTTCTTGTGCTACCAACAAAAATTGTTTCACAATTTTCATCTTCAACAAATTGCTTCATTTTATGACCACCCCATGTTTCATCTCTTGTTGATTTGGACCTTAAGCTACTATATGAAGATGATCTTCCTAATTGCCTTGACAAGCTCTTGCATTTTCCTAGTATCAGATTGATCCTCTTCATTGTAGAATTTTCTTGGGAAAATAATTTTGGAGGAGATGAGAAAGATGGGAGACTTGATTTTCACTCACGATTGAGGAGAATGGTACTTTAGGGTATTAGGAAGGTGGTGGGTGCAATGTCATCTATTTCCGGTGCTAGAAAATGTGGGGTCTAATTTTGCTAGAAACCAAACTTTTTTTTTAATCAATGAATGACATAAACAATATCATAATTTAATATACTTTATGGTGTCACATAAGAACAATGTCTTAAAAACCAATCCGATAATTGAACCGTTAGATCAAAAAAATTTAATAGGTCATTGGTTCGATCGATTGAACCGACAAAACCGTCTATATCATAAATAATTTTAATATATATTACACTTAACATATAAAAAATAGAATAATTAATTCACTCCATAAGAATTTCAATATTTTTGTGAAGCCAAAACTATGAACTTAAACTTTAAATATTACTGATATTATTCTTATGAATAATAAAAAGTTTGTCAATTTGTTGTGCTTAGAAATTTCACAGCTGAATAATAATTGGGAGCAACAACACGAAAGCTTGTCCCACAGGAATGGAGGCCTAAGTTTTGTGTCTTCTCTTTTATGGTTAAGTGACAAAATCAGTGCACGTGGACATTCACATGGCCATTTTGAGCCAATCAAGACCTATTAACACCAAATTAAACCCATGGTGATATATATATATATAAAGTCAGGGTTAGTTTTTATCGTCCGAATGCACGCAAAGTACTTGTATTTTGTTATGCAAGTAAAATTTACACTATAAAATACTAATACAATACTAATACTTTGCGTACATTTGGACGATAAAAAATTAACATAGAATGATTTTTATATATATATATATGGTGGCTGTGTGCACGACCAAATTCAATTATTATTATTATTATTTTTTTAATATATTATTTCATTGAATATGAATTTGATTTTCAAGTAGTATTCAGATGGGCATGTCGGTGGCATCTGCTGTTTCCTTTGATATTTTGGAAACATTTGGAAAAGATAGGGTCATTTGTTTTTATTTATTAAATCATTATTGTTGTTATATAATCAAATAGCGTGCCAAATAAAAAAAAAACACTAATGGACTACATTTAACTTATTTAGACCATATATATATATATTATAATAGAAAATTATTACCATTTTTTTTAATAGAAAATTATAACGATTTTTAAATGCTTCAATTCAATGGTTCTTCACCATCATGTTATTATGCATGTGGTAAGTAATTCTCGAGTGTAAAATACTTAAAAGTGAGCTCAAAGAACCACCATTAATGTTTAATGAATTTTGAGAAAGTCAAAAACATCTAACGTAACAAAAGAAGTCATCAATTTTACCTTATTAAATTATAGATTAAGTTGTTTGAACCTACTAACTTGACTTTGATAAAACCATCTCTCCGACTCCAAACACCTATTTGGTATAAACTCATGCACATTTTGAACTTCAACCACAAGTATCACACATTAAACTTTAACCAAGGAAATGATTATTTTCCTATTGGAAGAGTAAGTTGCATAGATTTTTTGACGCCATGTATCCATATTAATATTTCATTAAGCTCAATACAATCTAAGTCTTTTTTTATAATTTTTGTCCATATCAACCTATGGATGGATGAATGTAGTGTAGGTACTAAATTATCATTTTCAAGGAAAAGATTAAGCTAGTTCCCAGCTTAGCTTTCAAGTGAAAACAGCTGGGAATTTTAGATTGCTTAGAAGGTAAATCATCTATTACATCAATGAAGATTTAAAGCAGGACCATAAAGACACAGACATCTTATCTTAATTTTGTACTTGCTAAAACACTTGACATCTATTTTAATTCTTGTATCCTTAATATTACTCAATGTAATTGTTAAAATTCATGAGCTTAATTCAACCCATATACTAATTTTACATGCAGGCCTATTTTTTTATTTGATCTATATTACGTGAGTAGATATTGTGCACCCATTCGTGCATGAATATGTCTATGATACCATGCTGAAATTCATGAGCCTAACTCAACCCAAAAATTAATTTGAGAATTGAGAATTATCTAATACTTTTGAATTCATTTATTCATCTCAACAAAATTGGGATTATATTCCTCAACAGTAATGTTGGCATGTGAATTTGCTCATGATACCTACCCCAATAGGTGGGTTAAAAAACTAGTTAATTAGCCTTTTTTGCATTATAAGTTGTAGCTAACATATCGTTTTTCTTTCTTCTCTCCTTAAAATGTTAAGTTGTATAATCAATCATACAACTGATAAATTCATGAATCATAAGAGCTGTTCATTGAATAAGCAAAATCTGTAATCTTTTTCAAAATAGAAAGGAAAGAATACTTCACCATGTAACCATGCTGCGATAAGCTTTTTCATCTCTTCGGAGATGACCCCAGGCAGCGAAATTCCAAACCACCCTTCTGCCTAATGAGCCAATTGTTCACTAGCTTGATTGGGTAATGAACAAGATGATACGTTCTGTTTGATTAAGACTGCTGTTAAACATTAAAACGAAATAGCATCACATCTCCTTCTTGTACAATGTAATCTTTGCCCTCAGATCTCAACTGCAAAAAACCAAAATTAGCTTTAGCAATCTTATTATTGGAGTAGATATGGGTTATATGTCTGCATGACTTGTGTACATGGAGAGTGAGTGCGTGTGTTGAGAGAGAGAGACTGGATTACATAGCAGACGTAATCCTTCCCCATCGATGAATAAATCAAATTTCTCTTGAATGCCCGATGCAATCCCAGGTTAATGGCATTTATGATTACCATGAATGCAAGTACTCACACATTAAAAACACATTTATACATCAAGGAAATACTGGCAACTGTTAAAACCACTGAGTCTCATTTCTTCATAATAAACAGGTCAAGAAAAAAACAAGACAGCATTACAAGGACAGGAGGCATCCAACAGGTCTAGTAAACTATTGCTGGGTTCCTATCTCCTAGTAAAATATGTTATAATATTCATCCATGTGAATACACATATTGGGCCCATCCGACAATATTGGTTACATTTTCAAAATCTATTTTAGTATTAAAGCTTTTGGTATCAACATGTATCCAATGCTTATCATAAAGTATCCAAGGAGTATTAATAGCCTTCAATATGAAATGATTTAGATATTGATCATTCTAGAGAGTAGAGAAGATATTCATGCTACATATATATATATATATATATATATATATATGAATTTCTACAAGTGAGAAGAAATAATGCAACATGTATGAGTTCCATTGAAAATATTTATAATACGCTAAATGCTAGTGGTAATGCAAGCAACTCACAAGTCCTTTTTCTCTTGCTGCTGCAAGAGAACCAGCAGCAACAAAATCATCATAAGCCACCTGTTAAAACAAAATAACATGTTATTCCAGAAAATAGATAGTAATGAACATTCAAAAAAACCACCACTGATTCCATAATTCAGTTTTAGTTCACAATTTTAACCAAAATGGGCTTGGTCATTGTGATACAAACTAAAACAGATAAGAGTCATTTAAATTGCATCCTGATATTCATAGCCAAAAAGGCCATTTTATGTTATTAATATTCAAACACTTTAAAATATGCTAGCCTTCTACAATTCCTTTTTTATCATCTACTATTTAAAAAAGCAATGCACCCCTGCTGGTGAAATTTCATGGCTGTTAATGCACACGCAACTTTATTTTTACCCCTTAAGAGATAGATGTGGTAATATCTAAATTTTCAATAAACCACCACCAGAAAAGTGAAAAACCTTGAGCAAATTCAGTTACATTCACAAAAATATTAACTCAATATGGCCTACCAAAAAGCTTGACACTATTTCTTAATAGAATGGATTGCACATAAAATTCGCACAAAAAAAAAAACTACTCAAATTACTAGGTTTTTCCTATGCCTCAATTGGACATGTAGACACTACAGTCATGTCTTGCAAAGCCAATCAAAAGTTCTACTTCTACTTCTACCTAAAAAGACTAAAATTCTTACCGTCTCAGCTCGAATGAAACCTTTCTCAAAGTCTGAGTGAATAATTCCAGCAGCCTGAGGTGCTGTCATACCTGAATCAGCATAAAGTAAAATTTCAGACGAAAATTACAAAATTAACCAGCATTAATACAGATCTTCTCCATAGTGTCACTGGATCAAGGGTCCCATGAAAAGGAAGAAAGAAGTATAACTAAGAATAACGTCCGTCTCTCCTACAGTTCTACACACCAAACAAATTCTAGCTAACTAGTTGTTCAATTCATATCTTACTGACACTGGTGTTGTTTCAAGCTTGAAGCAACTTGAGAGCCATTTAAAATAAATATATATTATATATATAACAAAAAACACTTGATACTCATACGATGTATATGAGTATCAACTATCAACATCCAGCAGAACCCAAGCCAACCTGCATGTATAGTCCACGCTTTTGTTTCCTGCATAGCACATGAAAGCAGTCGTTTTAACAGAATAATTAATACAGTGTTGAGGACCTGTAAGTCCAACATCATGTAGCTCACCTTTTCGCCAGAAGTAAAGTATGTACGTAACCCCAATAGACTATATGTTGCCCTGATAAGGTTCCCTAGGCCACTTTCACCGACGCCAAGAGATTTCAAATATTCCACTCTTTCTTCGGTTGGAAGTTCAGTTAGTTCTGCCTCAACCTGCAATAACAATTTTTCAGTTAACTTTGCCAGTATATCCATTTACAAACTTAAGAACCAGTAGCACTCAACCCGCGCAGAAACTGTTACTATCCCAGATTGCAAGTCAGAAGCAAGATTCATCACTTCACTGACATGGGGATTACTTCTAGGATTGGCTAGATCAGACTCTGCAACATTTGCAACATATATTATGGGTTTCATTGTAAGCAAGCAAAGGTGCTTTATAGAATCCCTTTCAAAATCATTTAAAGTGACAGATCGTGCTGGTTTTCCACCCATAAGCGCTTGCTGAATTTTTCCCAATGCAGCCTTTTCTGCATCCTCCTAAAGTAAAGAATGTTGAAGCAATATATTAAAAATAGTGAACTCTAATCCAGTTTCTATTTTCTAAAATAAAGGATAGCAGACCACTTTAAGAGTATTAATAATAATAATAATAATAATAATAATAATAATAATAGTGAAAAACAATCTGACCTTATGTTTGGATTGTGAATCTTTTGCCTTCCCTTTTTTGAGCTTCTCCATTCTTTTCTCAATCTGCATTTCTTGTAGGAAATATGATTTAGATCAATCAGATACTCATATCAAACACTGTTATAACGGTTATCAATAATGAATTTTGAAGTAAATGAATTTAGAGATAAAAGCATGACTAATGCACTGGCAGGGTTTCTTGCCAAGAAAAGCATCAGAATTTAAACCTGAGCAACACTAAAAACTGTGCTCTTAAACTTAAAACATACTAAAGAATTTTCAAATAGGTCAGATTATCCATAAAATATGATTCCAAAACCAGAACCTCTATTCTTAAACATAAAACAGGGCAGAGAATTATTAAATAAGTCAGGATCATCCATAAAGTACGAGTTCCAATATGGCTATGATTCCCTTCTAGTATTGTAACTTGGTATTGAGGCAACCTAAAAGCAAATCAAACTAGAGTCCAGATATCACATGCGAGGCATACAACAAGAAGAAGCGCCACGCAGGCCCCCTCCCCCCCAAAAAAACTAGTAAAAAAAAAAAAAAAAATCTAAGTCCTCTTCTTGGTACAAAACTCTTATAGTCCAGATAAAGCCAAAACGTACACGAGAAAGCAACCAAATGATCAAAAAGCATTGAAAAGGAACCCAAAGCTTTCATAAAATAACAACTGTGTACAATAAGTTCCGCTTACAATACCTGGTCCAAATCTGAGAAGACAAGCTCTAAGTTGATAACATCAATATCAGACTTGGGATCAACTTTTCCATTCACATGAACAATGTCATTGTCTTCAAAACATCGCACAACCTGGAAGAAAGAACAACGGACCTATAATATAACGTATACTGCAAAATAGATCACAGAATAGCTTAAGCCTGAAAGCACTACTGTTCGCCAAACAGACTCAAGAAGAATATATGAGGCATGAATTTCTCCAGACCGATTAAATATTTATAATTATTTGATTATCTGATTTGACTTTGTAAAGAAAGATTAAGCACAAATAAGAAATAGAAAAGAAAAGGTGATTGTAAATGAAATATATTTCATTAGCCTTGTTCCACTAATTCACTTTTTGTTCCCCTTATAATCTACGCAAGGAATCCTTTTCATGCTGACTTAAAAAAACCCTAAATGAAGTCTATTTTCTTCTTTTCCTCTTCCAGGTAGTCTTTTCTCCAAAAATTTATACATTTGAACTAGCTTAAATTCTTGCCATTTTAGGTGAGAAATCCCTTTGGATTACCAAACCAAACAAAGTCTTTTCCCACTAGGTGGGGTTGGCTACAAGGATATTTTGACACTATCATACTCTACCTAAAATCATAATTTCGTTAAACCTAATAAAAACTAGGTCTCTTTTTATGGTCTCTATCAATATCAACTTAGGTTTTCCCCGACCTTGCTTGACATATGGCTAGCAACACCATTTTCTCTCCTTTTTTCACCGGAGCACTCAAAGGTTTATGTTGGACATGTCCGAACCACCTTAGTCATGTTTCTTTCATCTTCTCCAAAATCAGTGATACACCCACTTTCTTCTTGATTTCTTGATTTCTAACTCTATCTCTCCTAATCCACACATCCATCTAAACATTCTCATCTCAACTACCCTCGTTTTTTGGACATCTGAATGGTTTACCTACCAAGCTTTTTGTACCTTAAAGCATTGCAGGTCTCATAGACATCCTATAAAATTTTCCTTGTAAATTTTAAAAGAATGTTGCGATCGCACAAGACCGCAGCTGCACATTTCCATTTCCTCCAACTCGATTGAATTCTATGAGTAAAATCCCAATCTACTTCTCCATAATTTTGAAAGATGGACCTTAGGTACTTAAAACACTCACTTCTTGAGATTGGTTGGTCGTCTATTCTTATTTTTGCCACATTACATCTACAGTCTTTCTTAAATTCACATATCATGTGCTCATTTTTTAACCTACTTAGTCGGATGCCTTTAGCTTCTAAAGTTTTCTTCCACATCTAAAGTTTAGCCTTTATACCTTCTTTGGATAAGGGGAAAATCTATCTAAAGATTTTCAACGATGATTTGCTTAAGATTGGCTTCCCCAAATACATCAATTTTGGCAAAATTGGCTCTAAGAGAGGCTGAAATGGTTTAACCAATTCAACCAACATAAACCAATGTACATGCAAACCAAAAGCTTCGTGCATAAGTGAAGACTAGGATAAAACACACAAATGAATTATTAAATCCGGAAAGAGGACTGATAAAGCAATCTCGCTTGACCATTGAAAGATCAACTGGGCTGCTGCTGAGGAAATCAAGGTTCGAAAATTCGGTGTGCGGTGTGAGGCGGTCCCTCGCGTGAGGCGAGGCGGTAGAGGCGATAGCCTCAATCCGAACACGAAAAAAACTAAAAGAAATAAATAATCTACAACTAATACATAAAAGAATCTATCAAAATTAAACAAAATGAAATATAATAAAATAAGTTCATGAAATAAAATGACCGCTAATCTCTGAATAGGCTATTATTTGTGTTTAATAGCATAAAATGTGGGTATGAAGTGTCATCCTTCAAAAGGTCATCATCATATATAATTTCTATCATAAATAAATTTATTAATAATAAATTATAATTAATAAATATATATAATAGTGAATGATTATTTTTAGTGATAATTGTTTTGCCATTTTCGGCTAAACATTGAGGTCGAGCTACTCTGTTAATATGGTTAACAATACTGCCAGGAAAATATGTACCTTTTTAGTCTATAAAGAAGCTCAAGTTGAGACTCTTTGTCCTTACTTTCAGGTTCCTTATATTTATTTTTATTTTTATTTTAAAAATAATGACTTCACGGCTTTTGGGTTGAGGCGGGCCGCCTCAAGCCTCCTCGACTCGAGGCGTCATGAGGCGGGCCGCCTCAGGCCTTTGAGGCGGTCCTATTGAAAACTCGGTTTGAGGCGACAGCCTTGACGCGACATAGCTGCGAGGCGGCCGAGGCGCGCCTCAGATGGAGTTTTTAAACTATGGAGGAAATACATATTTAGAAACATGCCATCAGAACAAATAAACCATTGCCATCAAGTTAGATCAAACAATGCTTTCTTGTTTAAAAAATGCTTTCTTGTCTTCCTACAAAAAACTCTCTTTTTGAATTATGCCAAGTCGATAATAGCTATGAAATGACATCAATGTGAACGAGGACGGGACAAACCTGAAGAATGGAGTCCACCTCACGAATATGTGATAAAAATTTATTGCCCAACCCCTGTAATAACAAATTAGCAAAGGGAAATTGTATTAATACATGAAGAGCTAATCTCCAAGAATAAGGGGAAAAAAAATCACTTGCTTGAAATAATAAACTAAAACTCATAAACGCAAGAACTAACAGAATGTTACCTCTCCTTGGCTTGCACCCTTCACAAGTCCAGCAATGTCAACAAACTCTATGGAAGCCGGAACAGCCCTTTGAGATTTGCTGAGATCAGAAAGTACATGGAGTCGCGTATCTGGAACCGCAACAATGCCTACATTCGGCTCTATTGTGCAAAAAGGAAAATTAGCAGCTTGTGCCTTTCCATTCTCTACCTACAAAGATAAGCATTTATTATATATCAATTTCAATACCACATAAAAAGACAATATGACAACATTGACTAAAAGCTTAACATTCACTAAACAATCAACAATATCATAAAACGACATCGTTAAGAGAGAAAAATTTAACAGATGAATGAAGAAATAGTAAAACGACGTCGTAAAAGCAGGGAGACTTACGACAGCGTTAAAGAGAGTGGATTTGCCGACGTTAGGAAGTCCAACTATGCCTGCTCTCAAGCTCATGCTTATCTTTGAAGAAGAGGAAAATCTCCTTCTAGAAGCAATCCCAAAAACGCCGATCAAGTTTGCGTTTTTAGTGAAGAGAGTAGAAGACTTCATTGGATTTGGAAGTAGTGTTAAGGCTGGAATCAGATAATTGCATGCCGCTACTCTGACCATTTCCTTTTCTTTTTTTTTGCCTTCAAAATGATTTGCTCTAGAAACGAATGAAAATAATGGCCACTGGTTTCTGTTTCAGCTTCAGCTTCCTTCTCTATCGCATATATGATAAATCTTGGGGTCAAGGGTTTTAGGTTGGCCCACTCATTTGCTTGGTTAATCCTAGGTAAATAATAGTTGTGTCCCTATATTTTGCAAAAGTCGCAAATAAGGATATAATTTTACAAAAGTCCACACTGATTAGGATTAACAATTTTCCTGCCTCATTTAGTATGAGATTTGAGATATATTTTTATTTTTTATTTAAAAATGGGATAAAATGAGACAAAAAAAATGATAGAATTTAGCAAGATATGATGAGATCTAACGAGATGCGAAATAAAAATGAATTGATTTTTTACCTAAAAAATTAACAAGATGAGATCATTTTTTTTTATATCTGGATTATATAAACATAACGAGATCTAGATTGACAATTTATCACCCTTCGCGTCTTGTCACAATCCTAATAATTATTATACTTTCTTCAATTGCTTTAACATGGAATAAATGAAACAATGGCAGCGTTGTTCGATACCTTAAGAATGAGGTGTAGCTAGGGGTGGGTGCGGTTCGGTTTTTACCTCTCAAACTAAACCATTAAATAACGGTTTGGTTCGGATTGAAATTTTTTTAAACCAGCGGTTTACGAATTGGTTCGGTTCGGTTTACGGATTATTATATTTAAAATAAAATTTAATCCACTGAAGTGAAAAAAAAAACTAGTCTATCCAACAAATGATATGAAGTGCTAGGGTGTACGCTGTAACTTCAGGGAACATATGCACTCCATAAAGGATTGAAAAATGAGGCATAATTAATTCTTGTATTTTTTAAAAATTACCTCGAATAATGATGCTACCATCATTATAATTAAGAGACAAATCCAACATCTTACTTTCAAGAATAATGATGTTACCATAAAACAAATAAATTGAAGAATAAAAGTATTAACAAATAAATATATTAACAAAAATTTAAGAATAAAAGTATTAACATACTAATAAAAAGAAAACATAGAATAAAATTAAAAGAAAAATACAATTTTTTTTATAAAAATTATATTTTTTTTAATTATAACGGTTCGGTTCGGTTTAACAGGTGCGGTTCGGATTAGGTCCTGAACCGAACCGTAAACCGTTTGGGGTGGGTCAATCCGAACCGCAAACCGAACCGTTAGGAAAAAAACTGTAAATTTGGTCCGGTTTGGTTCGGTTTGCGGTTTGGTTCGGTTCGGTCGGTTTTTTTGCTCACCCCTAGGTGTAGCTGCCGGAACCAAAGTGTTGGTCTTATGAATGAGGATTTTGGAGGCGGCAAGTAATTAAAATGTATTTAGGTTTCTTCATTCCCTCGCTTTTTAAAAAAAAAACTCAAACCAAGTGTTACATAACCAATCAGATAAGAATCGGGAATCTTTTTAAGCGTCACAGGACGGAAAAACAAACAAGTTGAGCAGCTTCCCGCCTCTCTTTCGAAAGTGAGACAAAGGCATTCAAGATCGACTGCTAAAAGACAACGCTAAACCTTTTTACTTTACATCGCATTATATATATATTCTGAATACATATATGTATTTTTTAAATAAAAAAACAGACCAAATTAGAATCCCACAATGAACTGACTTGGGAACAATTCTAGGTTACTCAAATATGGTCAACTGATTCTAGAATGGTAGCCATAACTCCAAGCTTTCATCTAGAATTCCAAACTCTAATTTTATGTTTCATGTCTAACATGAACATATTTGACCCAATCCTAAACATATTGTGTTTATGCTTCCACATCTTTCATACACAATTCATTAGCCTCACTTCAACTTCAAGCTATGTTATTATGTATCCAATAGATAATATATCACTATATATTTCACTAATGATGACAACTCACCAATAAAAACATAGCTTTAGAGAAGATCAAACTTACCTAGCAAGCTTGAATCCAAGATTCAATATTCTTCTCCTTGTTGAAATATTGTAGAGAACTTTCAAAGCTTTTTTCATAAAAACTTTACTTAGGCTAATATTTCTTTCTTTTGCTTAATGTATATTTTAGCTTAATCAAAAAAATTTTCAAGCTTGCCTTTTATAGTGAAGCTTATACAATTTTTAATTAATAATAATTCTAATCAAAATTTATATGGGCTTAATCCAATTTTTAAAAACATGCATAATTAGGTGTGACTAATCATCTTTATCTACTACTTTGATTTAATCCAATTAAATTTAGACAAAGTTAAACCAATAAATTAGTTCATTGTCTACCACTTTGATTTAATCCAATTAAATAAAGCCAAATACATCTATTATTACATATTTTTATAATTACCAAAATATCCTTCAATGATAGAGATATTTATGAAATTACAACAAAATCCTTGTGTGATTTTGGATTAATCCAATTAATCTAAATGGGTCAAGTAAATAATTAATATTATCCAACAATATTTAATTACTTTTGATAATTATAATATCAAATATTATTTATTATCAAAAATCATCGGCTACCCAAGTGCTCAACGAGTACACTTCATATTGTGGGACTCTCTAAGTCTAGACATGTTCGGAATATAACCTAACTTATATGTACGTAATTTGGCCAACTCCGAATTCGTGAAAAACACGAACGACCTTTCTGAACTATATAAGTCGAGGTTATCACATATAATACACCGTCAAGTTTCTAAGGCGCACATCTCATATTGTCGACATGACCGCGATTCTTTACAACTAATCAGAACACCATTTCAGAAATGATGCCTTTGTCATTTTTTTGGATATATGACTCACAAATCGGATAAGGATATTGTTGGGTTTCTAGGTTAGTCCCAAGATCATTAAGCAGTGAAAATCATGTGAATACTCATAAGAAGTATGACAGAATCATACTTATAATGATCGGCTTTTGCGATACGAGGAACAACAAAAATTCTTCAAGCTTTTCCTTCAAGGTGCTCACGGCAAAGCTCCAAGTTTTGCTCCTTTGATTTTCGGTCAAGCCCTCCATGGATGGTCTCCAAGCTCCAAGCTTTGAATGATGATTCCATGCTCAAGGGTTTGTTTCCCTATCACCTTTGGATGACTCCTAATGTGTGCTAGCACTCTTGAAATTTTGCCATAAAATTTCTATTTCCCTTTGATGAGTTTCGGCCAAGCCAAAACTTTTGAGAGGGAGAGAATTTCGGTCAAGAATGAAGAAGAAGAGAGAGAAAGGAAGTTGTAAATTGTATATGGTATTTGATTTTCAAAAAATAAAATAACCATTTACCAAATCTCATTTTCAAAGAAAATGGTACAAGGCTTTAAAAGCCTTTCAACTATACCCATCACTCATGAATAGTGACTGGTTGTCAATCACTCAAAGTGACAAGACATCCATCACTTGAATGACAAGTGATGTGACGCGTGATGTGACTTGTGGGCCGCACTTGAATTCGAAATGTGAGTGGGCCCGCAAACACTCCCGGACTCGGGTTCGCTAATTCTGAATTAACGAATTTTTCGTTGCGACGTAATTAAATCAAAATTAATTAAATAATTGTGCCTAGCAAAATTACTATTCACGTCGCTAGCGAATTAATTCTAAATTAACTCGTTCGCCCGAATTAAAATCTAATTTTAATTCCGCGTCAAAATCTAATTTCGTATAATATATCGAATATATTATTTTATAAATTAATTCCAAATTAATCGTTCTCTCTCTTTAAATAATATTTTATCCCAGATAAAATATCTCTGTAATTAATCCCAGATTAATTTTCTCTCTCTTATAATTAATCCCAGATTAATAAAGTGCGAGTCATACGTCATCGGTGAATCTTCAGGAAGTGACCCATTGACCGACGTAAACACACACGTATAATGCAAGCGCACGTATCGTTCAAGTAGTATAAAAATATCGATCCCACGAGGACTTAATATCCAAACTATTAATTTTATGAGGTCAAATGATTACTAGTATCTAACAGGTTGTTTGATTGATTTGAAATGGTGACGATTCTAAATTTAAAAACAAGTAAATAAAATTATTCGAAAGTAGATTTTAAGAAAATTCAATATTAAAAACTATCTAGGGTTGTGATTTCTTCAAATATCATTTTAAAGATGAAGTGGTTATTTTATAGTTGGGTAATATATTGATTTATTAACCTGGAACACTAAATTATGAGTAAGCCTCTTTCGATGGTCAGACACAAATACCCAGTTTAACCCAATTGAACCATATGTCTATGTCAACCAAATTATCTGGATTCATTAAGTTTAAGTTCCAATTATGGCTACCCCCGCCCGACAGGTATATGTCTATCCTGTAAGGAAATCTATTAAAGGGTTATCTATCCTCAAGGAAGATCGTGGGCTATTGAGTCTAAGGTCTTAAACTTAAAATCCCTATGTCTAGTTCATTTTAAGTTTCCCAGTTCAATATTATTAATGGCCAGTTAATAAAAAACATTAAGATTAAGACTCAATAAATAAATCTTTATAATACCCAAACTATAATCTAACCCCTTATAAACCGGTGATATTAAAAGTCATCACAACCCCAGATAACTAATTTAGTTACAACGCATAACTAGGGCTAGTAAAAACTTGAAAATAAAAGACATAAAGTAAAAATGCGGTAAAGTAAATACTGAAAAGTAAATTACAATAAAATAAAATGCTAAGGTAAAAGGAATTACTTTTACTACTACTAATTTAGATATCTCCCATAATATAATATATAAACTTGTGATAACATTACCAACCAGCCATATAGGCGGTATCCTGATTAAGTCAAATTAAGTCCAACCAGCCATTAAGGCGGTAAAAAGATTTGTCCATTAACCTGCCATATAGACTGTAAGAAAGTTTAATTACCAACCGACCAATCTGGCGATATCCTTGATTAGTCAGGTTTAAACCAGATTAAAATGAATTACCAACCGACCAATCTGGCAGTATCCTTTTTAAGTCAATATTTTAAATAGTGAATATATTATATTTAAGGGAGATTAATCTAAATAGCAATAGTAAAAGAATTACCTTTCACCCTAGCTGGGGAAGTTACCTCCTCATGGTGAATAGTAAAAACTGTAAAAAGTAAAAAAGTAAATTATTATTATTAAAAAACGTAATTAAAATTAATTACAAAACTAAAAAAAACTAAAAACTAAAAGAAACTAGAGAGAGAAACTCCCTCTTTACATCAAAGAGATGAGAGAGAGTGGTGCAACTGAAACTGGAATTTTGCGCTCTATTTATAGGGGTCAGTAGGGGTCGCGCGTCGCGACGCCCAGCTCGCGTCGCGACGCCAGTTATGTCGACGTGGCACGCTCTGGTTCGTCGGTTGCAGATTCTGGATAAGGTGATAAGGTGACACGTGGCAAGGTGGTTGGGGCTCAATTATTGTGACACGTGGCGGCTTCTGATTGGTCGGCTAGATTCTTATCCGCCACATGTCAGATAGGGATAAGAGAGCCAATAATTGATGCTGACGTGGCGCTGACGTGGCGACACATGGCAAAGTGACTGTCGGTACCATAGAATTGCGACACGTGACACTTTCTGATTGGCTGATGATGACGTGGCGGTAAGGTGGCATGTTGACTCGGTCAACTAATGATGTGGATGATGACGTGGCTGACAGGTGGAGTGACACATGGCGGCACGTGGCGATGGTGACTGTCGGCACCGTAGGATGATGACACGTGGCACGGCGCTTGTTAGCAGATCGGCTGTGATGGTGACACGTGGCACAGCGCACGTTAGCAGAGTCAAATTTTCTCAGATTCTGATTTGTGGACCCGGCGCACGTTAGCACTGTTCGGCGCATGTTAGGCGTCGCGACACTAAAAATTACCAAAATACCTTTTTCGTCCAATTTTCACTGTTTTGGCCCAAATCACCTCCATAGTGTCCTGAAACTTTATTTATCTACAAAATAACACAAAACACATCAAAATATTCACAAAACTCAAGAAACTATACAAAATATTAGGTTAAATGAGTGGGAAATAGTGATAGATTTACCACTCATCACCCATGAGATCCCCGGATATGTTGGCAGTAAATCCAGTCGTCGGACTATCCGAACACGTACGTACCTAGTATTACATTTTTACCGATTTACAAGACATGGTTGGCTTCTAGCAAAGCTCCGTGCCTACCAAATTCTCCAGAAATATTCTTAAAGGAATATGTAATCTTTATCAGGCATAGTATACGTAGTATTGCGTATTACGATCCAACATTGGATGTCACGTGCAAGGCCTGAGGCTGGAATTGTGTCTGCCCCGTACGAAGCACATATCGGATCTCTAGTAACTAGTCTCTATAATTGGATAATCATGACGTAGTCATATTATCCCGATGACTGCAGTACATAAGAGCACCAGTTCTGTATCCTACGTGATCATCATCTCCACTATGACTGAAGTGATACTTTCATCTTGACATCACACCCAATTCACTACGATTCTCAATATACCCAGAAGAGGCGTACACAGAACCTGTTAAAGCCCTGGACGACCAAAACCAAAGTATATTGATTGTCGCAAGTATTAGCAGTGCAAGTCTCAGGTTAAGACCAAATACACCTACCCTGATTCAGACTTCCATAGACACATAGTCATACTACCAATGGAATTCCGAGGGGTCTATCTAGAGAGAAGCTATTTTCGTACCGTCGGTAAACAAAACCTCATATTACACTTGCTTGAGTATCCTATACCCAAATATATGAGAACTATGCCGTTATGCTCCCATAACGCGCACAAGTGTAATACTAGTCTATTTCACATTATCGATGTCCAATCTCGATAATACTACGACTATGGATATTTAATGATTAAACCTTCATGGATTGATACTGTCTCATATCATCTCAATCCGGAACTAATCATATGGACCTTTTATCATTTATACATCTAGGTAATCCAATTACAAATGATAAAAGGGCAATTTCCTTTGTCACATAGTTAATTTGTACAACAACACCATGATCTGTACAAATTGTGATGCTATGGGTCATAATTGTCCAAAAATCTCCCACTTGGCCTATAGCCAATCACTCAAGTGTCCTACACCCAAACTATGTACGGTTCGCTCAAACTTCTGCTGAGAAAATGCTTTCGTCAGCGGATTTGCAGTGTTATCATCTGATGCGATTTATTCGATCATCACATCGCCACGATGTATGATCCGAACGAATCAGATGAATATTTGAAGTATATATCTGGATCGTTGATGAGACCATTAATTCTTTAGCCTGTGCTGTAGCCTAGCTCAGCTGCTAACAGAACTACTCCTAATCTGATTAGGATTATTATCAATCCAAAAGGCTTCTATTGTTGCCTCAGCTGCAACAATATTCCAATTTTGTTGTTTATTCGGTAACTGTATCTTTCTTGGAAGATTTCCAGTTCACTGTTCCGTTATTCAAACTATATAGTACCTTTGTTACGACTTATAGTCATCTTTATCGGTTAGGAAACTTGCAACAGTGAACCCAGTCACTTCAAGTTCTCCTTCTCCATAGTATAAGACAATATCCTTAGTTCGTCTAAGATACTAAAGGATGTTCTTAACATCAATCCAGTGACTATCACTTGGATTGGCCTGATTGTGACTCCATATGCTCAAAGCATATGAGACACCAGGTCGCGTACATTTTTCAATGTACGAGTTCTCGGAGAGTGCCAACAACTTTTAGATCTATCCCAGTAGATCCTTATTCCTAGAATAAAGGCTGTCTAACCCAAGAATTCTACGGAGAATTTTTCATGAAAGCCAAGCTTTCACCGACTGTATTATGGGAATATCATTTCCAAGAAATGACATATCATCATTTTAGGACAATCACTGTCAGTGCGCTCCCACTAACCTCCTTATATACACAAGAATCATTTTCGTTTTGAATTAAATCACACACCATTATGATTACATCAAAACGATAATTCCAAGAACGCAATGCTTGCTTCAATCCATAAATGGATCGAATAACTTGCAAACCTTGTTTGCTCGTTTTGGTACGACAAAACCATCAGGATGTTATAAACATCCTCCAAAAGGTTTCCGTTTAAGGAAAGCGATTTTGACGTTCAGCTGCCATATTTCATGAATGAAACATGCAGCATCAGCAAGCATTATCCAAATGGATTTAACTATGGCAACGAGTAAAAGGTTTCGTCGTAATCGACACAATATTGATAACGATACCTTTTCGCTACAAGCCCAGCTTAGTATGTTGGTATGTTGCCTTCCATGTATGTCTTCCTTGAAGACTTATATAGTACCAATAGGCACAATGCCTTCCGGTACAACAACCAGTGTCTAAACTTGGTTGGTATACATGGAATCCATTTCGGACTTCATGGCACTTTGCCATAATAGGGAGTCGATACCTTGTATCACTTCCTCATCCGTAGTCAGTTCGTATTCCTCAATAAGATTGACATCTTTATGAGGTGAGATCAGAAACCCATACCCCAGGTTGTTTTCTGACTCTCTCCGACTAGCGCGGTTCTTGTGTATTCGAAGATTATGGTATATTTTCATCTTTGATGAACTATTTGTGTTCCAATGGGATTCGGTGCCTGGAATAGTATTACTCTGATTTTCATCGAGTTTTACTTTCCTCCCACTTACCACTGCATATCAGTATTCTTCTTAGGAAAACCGCATGGTGAGCAACAATTAAATTGTTCTCATGTGAGTTGTATAAGTACTATACTTTGGTTTCCCTAGGATAACCCACAACTTAGGCACTTATCCGATTTGGGGTCTAGTTAGGTATCATCCAAACATATGCCCAACATTCCCAAATTTTCAGGAATGAGAAAACCTGGTTTCTTTCATGTTCATATCTAATATGAAATCTGTCAAACAGATTTTTATGGAACCTTATTCAAAATAAGTTTTGCACTGTTTAATGCGTATCCCTTGAAGGAAATGGTAGCTCAGAGCGACTCATGATTAACCTTATTATGTCCAACAAAATTCGGTTTCTCTGTTTGGACACACCGTTAAATTGACGTGTTCCTGGAGGAGTCCTCATTGAAAGAATACTATACTCTTTCAAGTATTTGAGAAACTTATTGCTTAAGTATTTTTCTATCATGGTCTAACTGTGACGGTTTAATACTTTAGCTGATCTGTTTGTCTACTTCGTGTCGAAACTCTTTGATTCATCAAATTTTTCGATCCGTGTTTCACAAAAAACACATAACCATAACGCAATGCCACATCCGTAAAGGTTTCGAAGTATTCATATCCACCTCTAGCCTAGCTAGACATGGGCCTACTTACGTCACTATGAACGAGGGCTAACATATCGGTGGCACTAACACTTTTACCAAGTAAAAGGTGTTATAGGCACTTTTCCTAATAAACTAGATTCGTAGACATTATTTAAATCGAATCAAATCTGTCCTAGTACCCACTCTTCGAAAGTGTGGATATACGAGTCTTGTTTAATGTGTCCCAGATAACAATGCCACAAATAAATCTCATCTGATTAAATCAGTTTGAGCTATTTGTTTTTCATGTTATACATTTGAGATTTATTTATATTCAAAATATAAATACTGTTATTTACATCTAATGTGTTTATCTCAATATCATCTTTATAAAATAAAACACTTTAGTGTTTCAGAATATAAAGGTATACCTGCAACGGGTTAAACCCTGATATAGAGATAATGTTTCTAGTCAAACTAGTTACATTCTAACAGTTTCCTAATTTAAGTACATACCCGAAGGGTAGTTCCTAAACTTAGGTTTCTATGGTTAAAACAGCGACTCTCGTCCCGTTTTCATTTCGCAGATAAATCTCAACTGAATTCAGTATCCTGCTTATCAGCAGATTCTGCACATCAGTACGTATATTTATGTACCACATCCAGTATCTAAAATCCAATTTTAATACTAGTAGTGAACATGTTGATGACAAACATATTTGAAGTTGAAACCTTGCCCGTCTTCAATTCCTTCATGTCTGCCTTGTCCATACGGCAGTCATGCTTCCAGTGACCCCGTTTGCCACAGTTTAGGCAGACATCTTGGGATATGTCATTTGTCTTCCCAGAAGACTATGATGATTTTGCCTCTGCCCGTTTCCACACCCCAGAAGCCTTTGGCCAAGCCTTGGCCATCTGGGATGTCGAAGTAAGATGCGTCTTGCGCTTCTTGCTCTTTTTCAAACTCCGCTTTGTCTCCTTGAGTATAGCCATTAACTCTCTAAGAGTTTTCTATTGCAATTTGTACTTCTAAGATTTAAGGATACATCTATGAAGATCTTTAATTTCAATATCATACTATAATGATCTAATCCTTAGTTCTGACTAAGAAATTAAGGAGTCTTTGCGACAAGCATAACAGATTAAGCACTAAAGTTATCATCACATGAATATTCCAAATATCATGTTCTACTATTTGCTCAACTCCGGGCTTAGGCTCGAGACGTCACTCTATCAAATAAAGTAACTTCTCGGTCCCCAGGACTATCCTGAGATTTTATTTCCAATCTGAAAATTAAAGCCGTTTAAAAAATATTTTCACCCAGGTTTATATTTTAAAAGTTAATCTTTCAGTTATCTTGATTGCTATAGTCCAACTATCCAATCAACAATTTTAAGTACTATTTAACATAATGATTACTATAGTCTAACTATATAATCAACTATAATTTAATAGGTTAATTCAAATATATTGATTACTATAATCTAATTATATAATCAACTATAAATTGAAGTAGTTTGAATACAGTCCAACTGTTTAATTAAAACAACGATTAAATATTAGTCCAACTAATATATTAATTTATTGACGAAAAATGAAATGAGCGCGTATTGGCAAGTAACTAAACGAATATTGCAAATTTAATACTTGCCTCCCACTATTTTTCGGCGAGCCTCTAACCCTCTGTGGAGTACTCGGGAAACCTTGTTTCCTAGTGGGCTAGGATCCTGTTAAATAACACACAATCTTGACTTGGCCAACAAATTGTATGATAATTAACTAGGTAGATCTCTAAGATCAATTGGATCACATCCAATTCCTAGATCAGTAGGTGGACATCCAAGTCCGAAACATATATCTTATATATGCCAATATATCCAATATATTCCCTAACCTTTTTCCTTTGAATCAACTAAGCCTTGGCTTTGGCACAACAAACTTAATGATCCCAGTTAAGCGGAACCCATTGACCATGGAAAGCTTCGTAATCGATGTCGATGGACAAGAAGTGATATTGACTTTGGCCAACAAATTACAACTTGGACAAGACACCGATATGGAACAAAGCCTTCATGATTCAAACACATCCGCGACGGACAAAGGTCTTGACTTTGGCCAACAAACCAGTGCCAATCTTGGATCTTGAGTAAGAATCACTCAATGGAAGAAAAAACGCTTAATATATTTTGAGGATTTTTCGCGTAAACTGGCAACCAATTTATTATCTTTGTTAAAGTCTCATCATCATACACCCTTAAACATGCATTCTAAAAGCATAATAAGGCGCGTATAAATGAAATAATAATGATATGCGGATGGATACTTACAATTATTCCTAGAACAAATCTCTCCATTCCTCTCTCCCGCTAGCACAAATATTACTTCTACCCAATTACATAACACTTCTAAAGAAACCTCATTTACATTGAGGGGAATATGTGAGAAGAGAAATACAAAGAGTCAAGAGATAATAGGCTGGACATGCAGGTCCAATTTAATAAATTCTAAATTTATTACAACAATTTCCAAAATTGCCCTCACCCATCTAATATCCATCCGATATACATTATTCATACATCGCATCCATGTATTCACACAAAGCATGTTATCAATCAATCTAATCCAATTAATTAATCTGAAATTAATGAGCATCCAATATTCAAACAACGATTTGATTTTGCGCGAGTCAAACTCGTTTTAAGGATAAGTACTCAAAGTACGAATTCTTGAATTATATTAAACTACAATATTAAATCAATTTAATTATGTATTAATACTACCAATTCTATATTT
Source organism: Zanthoxylum bungeanum (assembly GCA_019454045.1). NCBI lineage: Eukaryota > Viridiplantae > Streptophyta > Magnoliopsida > Sapindales > Rutaceae > Zanthoxylum > Zanthoxylum bungeanum. The sequence goes on from SKCR01015565.1 coordinate 33,850, forward strand.
ATTTTTCTAAATTAAATTTTACTTTTTAATGTGCCTTTACGACTTAGATTCTAATCTAATCTTTACGGGTCTCAAACCAATTAACATCCAATGTCAATTTAATTAAAGTACATGGGCTTTCAATTAATTTCTTAAGGCATTGATTTGGTCAATATGGGTCAAACCCAAATACCAAAGCCCATTTAAGGAATCACCCTTATTTGCCAAGAAACCAATTTAGGCCCAATTAAAATTAAAGGTCCATTTAATTATATTTGGACTTTATGGATATGGTTTTGGGCCCAATTGGATCCAACCAATTAGCCTAAACCAAACTTGGCCCAACCAAGCCTATTAAGCCCAAATACAACTTTACAAGCCCAATTCTAAATTAAGCCCAACTAATTTAATTATAAAATTCCAAATTTCACAATTAAATTAACCAAAGTGTATAGCCATAATTAATTAGTCAAATTAACATTTCCAAAACACCAATTTACACAATTAATTATGCTTATCATCATCAACTTATGTCCAACATAATTGAATAAAAAATCAATCATTTTCCATGCTTATGCTCACGGTAATTAGGGGATTTTATTGTCCGATTCCGAATTCAATCCAATTAAATCCTAAATCAACAATTCCCAAATGATTTCAACTCATCCAATGATCAAAAACAAAAATCACCATGACATTTAGGGTAGTCCAACTTTCGGCCAAGCCTATGATTTGGGGAAAAATTGATCCAATCCAATTTTCATCAAATTGATCATGCATAACACTATGTTATCATCATTCAAGCATATTCAAACAATCAATTTCATCCAAACATGCTCAAATCAATTTTACCCAATTTTACCCTAATTCCAATTTCATGCTTAAACAAGGCTCAAGATACCATTGTTGGGTTTCTAGGTTAGTCCCAAGATCATTAAGCAATGAAAATCATGTGAATACTCATAAAAGTATGGTGGAATCATACTTACAATGATCGGCTTTTGCGATGCGAGGAACAACAAAAATTCTTCAAGCTTTTCCTCCAAGGTGCTCACGGGAAAACTCCAATTTTTGCTCCTTTGATTTTCGGTCAAGCCCTCCATGGATGGTCTCCAAGCTCCAAGCTTTGAATGATGATTCCATGCTCAAGGGTTTGTTTCCCTATCACCTTTGGATGACTCCTAATGTGTGCTAGCACTCTTGAAATTTTGCCACAAAATTTCAATTTCCTTTGATCAGTTTCGGCCAAGCCAAAACTTTGAGAGGGAGAGAAATTCGGTCAATAGGAAGAAGAAGAGACATAAAGGAAGTTTTTAAATTGTATATGGTATTTGATTTTCAAAAAATAAATAACCATTTACCAAATCTCATTTCCAAGAAAATGGTACAAGACTTAAAAGCCTTTCAACTATACCCATCACTCATGAATAGTGACTGGTTGTCAATCACTCAAAGTGACAAGACATCCATCACTTGAATGACAAGTGATGTGACGCGTGATGTGACTTGTGGGCCGCACTTGAATTCAAAATGTGAGTGGGCCCGCAAACACTTCGGGCTTGGGTTCGCTAATTATGAATTAACGAAATTTCCGTTGCGACGTAATTAAATCAAATTTAATTAAATAATTGTGCCTAGCAAAATTACTATTCACGTCGCTAGCGAATTAATTCTAAATAACTCGTTCTCCCGAATTAAAATCTATTTTAATTCTCGTCGAAATATTAATTTTGTATAATATATCGAATATATTATTTTATCGATTAATTCCAAATTAATCGTTCTCTCTCTTTAAATAATTTTTATCCTAGATAAAATATCTCCGTAATTAATCCCAGATTAATTTTCTCTCTCTTATAATTAATCCCAGATTAATAAAGTGCGAGTCATACGTCATCAGTGAATCTTCAGGAAGCGACCCGTGAGATCCCCGGATATGTTGGCAGTAAATCTTGTCGTCGGACTATCCAAACACGTACGTACATAGTACTACGTTTTTACCGATTTACAAGACATGGTTGGCTTCTAGCAAAGCACCGTGCGTACCCAATTCTCCAGAAATATTCTTAAAGGAATATGTAATCTTTATCAGGCGTAGTATACGTAGTATTGCGTATTACGATCCAGCATCGGATGTCACGTGTAAGGCCTGGGGCTGGAATTGTGTCTGCCCCGTACGAAGCACATATCGGATCTCTGGTAACTAGTCTCTATAATCGGATAATCATGACGTGGTCATATTATCCCGATGACTGCAGTACATAAGAGCACCAGTTCTGTATCCTACGTGATCATCATCTCCACTATGACTGAAGTGATACTTCCGTCTTGACATCACACCTAATACACTACGATTCTCAATATAACTAGAAGAGGCGTACACAGAACCTGTTAAAGCTATGGACCACCAAAACCAAAGTATATTGATTGTCGCAAGTATTAGCGGTGCAAGTCTCAGGTTAAGACCAAATACACCTACCCTGATTCGGACTTCCATAGACACATAGTCATACTACCAATGGAATTCCAAAGGGTCTATCCAGAGAGAAGCTGTTTTCGTACCGTCGGTAAACACAACCTCATATTACACTTGCATGAGTATCATCTACCCAAATATATGAGAACTATGCCGTTATGCTCCCACAACGCGCACAAGTGTAATACTAGTCTATTCCGCATTATCGATGTCCAATCTCGATAATACTACGACTAGGGATATTTAATGATTAAACCTTCGTGGATTGATACTGTCTCATATCATCTCAATCCGAAACTAATCATATGGACCTTTTATCATTTATACATCTAGGTAATCCAATTATAAATGATAAAAGGGCAATTTCCTTTGTCACATAGTTAATTTGTACAACAACACCATGATCTGTACAAATAGTGATGCTATGTGTCATAATTGTCCAACAGATATAAGGTAAGATCATCAATTAAACCACCCTTAACTAATTTTTATAGGCATTTAACACCTATGTGGCCCAATCTCATATGTTATAATTCAATGTTATTTAATTTAGATATTTTACTTATATTTTCCTCTACATTAAAGATATATCGATATGTTTTCAAAACATAATGTGAGACTCTCTAAGTCTTATCCAAAAATATTTAATTACATTTTTTGATAATTATAATATCAAATATGATTTATTATTAAAGATCATCGGATACCTGTAGACACTGCATTTTTGCATGTAAGTCCCTATGATGAGTCTCATTTGGAGACACTACATTTTAAGTCGAGGAAATCGCGGGAAACAGACGTCGGAAGGGAATCGGTATTTTGTTAGATTTTATTCGCTTGTTTAGCTTCGGGCTCACTTGTTTGACCTCCGTTTTAAAGCACCTTAAGCCCAAAAAACCCCCGCAAGCCACACACCTAGCCTACACATACCAAGCCCACCACCAAAAGCCAACCACACGCCTAAGCTAAGCCCACACACGCCCAAGCCCAATTAAATCTCATCCAAAATAATTAAAATGCATATTTAACACATGGGAAAATTAAAAAAAATTAAATAAAATCTAAATAATTGCCTACCTAATTAACATAAATCAAATATATGATATTCCTAAATAAAACAAATCTCATGCCTAATTAAGATAAATCAAATATGTAATATTCCTAAACAAGCCAAATTTTGTCCCCAATTAAAATATATGCTTTCCTTATAAGACACTAATTGGTTTCATTCCTTATTCAAAAACCCATGCACAACCCAAACCCTAACATGCAACTATAAAAATAGCACCTCACTTACCTTCACCCAGCTAACAAGGCATAAAACCCCAAGCCAATTCTCTTGAACTCTCGGCATCCCTCATCTTCACAAATTAAAAACCCTAACAGCCTTTTGATCTCTCAAGACACACACTCTCTCTCACCATTAAACAACGCACAAAGCACACACAGCTCACGACAGAACCAGACAAACCCTAGGCACATCCCTCGGCTGGGTTCTCTACGCACGCTACAACCCTCATAAACTCGCACCAGCCCCCTCAAACACTTCATGCTAAGCCACCACACACTCAGCCTCACGTCCCTTACACAAAGTAAACTGCCCCATTCACGAACTGCCCCTCACTCTGGCCACATGAAGCACACCTCACACAGCCTTCAAACATCAAGCCAACAAACCCTTCTGACGAGAACCCACTCACGCCTCACCCTCTCTCACACAGCCAACACAAAGCCCTAGCCTTCAACCGACACAACATAAGGCAGAACAGACCTTCACTAAAGACAAAATAGCGCACAAGCACCCTATATAACCACAAGCAAACACGCACAAATAGCACTCTACAAACCAGACCACTCATCACATAAAATCCATTCACGAACTGCCCCACACAAACACTTCAACAGCCTCCTTCATGGCACCCACTGAACACACCACAACTGCCTCATATTCACGTACAAACCTGACCAGCAAGCCCTCACAAATCTGCCTCAAATCAACGCCACAGCCACCCCCTGAATTGCACCTTTTGGTCACCGAAAATCCCACCAAACAGCCCCATAAGTCACCAAATAACCGAGAATAAATAACCCTTAACCGATCCCAAAACAACAAACAACCTGCCCTTCTAAACTGTGAAATAACCACCCCAAAAAAGTCCAAATATCCCTGAAAATAGCCCCTTAAAACACCCCAAAATAGTGAGTAAAGCAGCAGCCCCAACCTCCTTAAAACCGCACAAAACAGTCCCTTAATACACCTAAAGCAGTGACTAGAAAACACAGCCAAAATAGCAGTAAAATGGAGTGAAAACAGCAGCCAAAATAGCGAAACAGCGAGCAAAAACATTGAACCAGTGAACCGGAAGAGTTAGGAGTATTATCCCTTCCGACGGCCTTGTAACGCGCCTCCGAAAGTCGACATAAAAGGTTAGACCTGATGGCACTTTTCACATCTATTTTCATTTTTATTTTTATTGTTTATTGAATTTTATTTGCATGAGTATCGTGGAATGATGTGTGTTGTGGCCCTTGAATAAATGGAAAATGTATGTATTGTGGAATGATGTGTGTTGTGGCCCTTGAATAAAATGGAAAATGTGTCCCATCTTGTGGTATATAGGATGGAAACCCAGACGTAAACTCCGTAACCGAATCCGAATGGACGGTAGTGCGGTCTGTACTTGGGATACAACTCCACGTACCACTTGAGCAAACGTCACATATTTCGATTTATTTTGTCTTGTTTGTTTATTATCCGTTATTTAATTTCTGCATGTTATTTGTCTGTGTAATGATGAGATAAAGCGCATGGGCTTAGTAAGTTGGATTAAAGGTCCTCCATTTCGAGGGGTTAAAATCATTTACCACGATGCTTTGCCGCGCCGGACAAAGTGCATTCGATTGAATGTGAGATACGTTCAATCGGACACTTGAAGTCCTATATAGATGTGGGCATATGTCGCATCTCTTTTCTTTCACTTCCATTATTTATCTTTCAAATCACATCATGACACATTTATTTTGATGTACAATTGGCTATTTGGTTATTTCTTTGCATTATATACCTAATTGTTTCTCTTTATTACGTATGATTGCGCAACTGCCATTTGTTTGCATTTCTGTGTCCATGAATGTAATGTGCTTATGACATTGTATGCTTTCCGTATTTCAATTTATCTTTATGCATGCAAATTCGGACATAGATTATATGCAAATAGGTTGTATGCAAATTTGGACATAGATTGTATGCAAATAAGTTGTATGCAAATTTGGACTTAGATTGTATGCAAATAGGTTGTGTGCAAATTCGGACATAGATTATATGCAAATAGGTTGTATGTAAATTTGGACATAGATTATATTCAAATAGGTTGTATGCAAATATGAAAATGTGTTACATGTGAACTTAGATATGAGCCTTGTACTTATGCATGTGAGCTTAGAAATAGAATACCCTTGGGAATGTATGTTGCTAGATTTGATTAAATTATTGCACAAATCACATCATTACAAGTGGCATAAGTAAGAGACCATTCCGAACCCAATGGTTTGAGGTCTTCCATTGCGAGGGGTGAGTGCGGCCTTAAATCTTTGTCCCGGTTCACATCGGGTGGCGACTCCATGTTATTTCTCCGGTTTAGTCCCCCGCGAGCTACTCCGTACTCCCAATCGGGCCGCTAGCCTAGAACAGCATGTGTCGTCCAGTTTCTGTGTCCTACAGTCTGGCGAATCCATTGGGGATAGAGAATCGGCCCCGAAATAATGTCTTATAATATTTGTGATTTGTGCTTTAAGTTAACCGTGTCTATTGTGGGTTGATGGGGCTTAATCAAAGGCATTATTAAGGCTAGGTGATGGTTTGGTGTCTTCCTTCACTCACTACCTTTCTATAAGGAAAAGCTGTGAAGGCACTTAGATAATCATTTACTTGTGCCTACTGTGATGGACTAATTTGGATGACTCGTTGTTTATTCCTGACACCAAGCGATAAGAGCCTAAGAGGCTTGGGTACTTATGAGAGCCTCGCTCCACCCTCCCTCTGGGGAATCTAAAACGGGAAATCCATTTGACAGTCAGTCACACACCATAGCTCGTTGGCACATACCTTAGTATATAAAAAAAAGGTGCGCTCACTTGGTCGCTCGGACCCTTGAGTGGGGAGACCTAGTTGTGGGCAATCCTTCGCCAGTGAGAGTCTTTGTCTACACTCCCGTAAACCCACACGTAGACCAGAGTTGTATGGCATATAGCAATTATTTCATTGTGCTCGTGGATCATCCTCATTTGGATGCAGTTGGACTTCTTGTCAGAAATGCGAACTTGTTGGGCCATTTAAACTGGGATGAGTTCGTATCCTATGACAATTGGGCCAAAAGCTTCTGAAATGTTGATGGGCCGCTCTATAGAAATTATTGCTTTATGTTTGAATTATCTCCGTATGCTTGTATTTATGGACCATCATCATTTGGATGCAGTTGGACTTCTTGTCAGAAATGCGAACTTGTTGGGCCATTTAAACTAGAACGAGTTTGTATCCTATGACAATTGGGCCAAAAGCTTATGAAATGTCGATGGGCCACTCAGTAGAAATTATTTCTTATGTTTATGTTTGGGACCACCGTTATTTGGATTCAGTTGGGCTTTTTGTCAAAAATACGAACTTGTTGGGCCATTTAAACTGGGATGAGTTCGTATCTTATGACGATTAGGCTAAAAGTTTCTAAAATACCGATGGGCCATTATGTGTGTGGGCCTCTCATCATTTGGAGTTGTTTAGCCATGTTATTACAAAGTGTAAACCTGTGCCTGAGCTTTTCAACTGGGACAAGTTTGCACCACGTAATAGCGTGGTTGAACACTTTAAAACGATAATGGGCCAACTAGTGTAAAGTTTTTATGGGCTTATATATTACACGCATTGCAAGCATACATGCTGACTGAGAATTTTAAAGAAATATCATAGATTCCCGTTGGGTTAGGGAAGACTCACTAAAAGGCCAATAGCAAGCATGAGCGAATCAGAGAATGAGGTATCCCGTATGGATCAGTTAGAGAACGATCTCACCAAGATTACTGAACAGTTACAAGCCTTGACTGCTGATGTGGCTAATATGGCTGTGCCCCGTGCCGGGGGAAATTCTGAGAATGTGAGGCGTGAAGAGCCTCCGAATGGGTTGGGGGATGATATCCCCACTTTTGATGATGACATGGCAGAATATGCGACAGAAAGAATGATTGGGTCTCAGGCAGAATTTCAGAAGCTCCGGGATCAGGTAGAAACGATTACCCACAAAATGAGGGGTAAACATGAAGAGTTGTTAGATTATGAAGCAATGACTTTTGAAGAACAGCTGTTGTATGAGCCAAATTTGGTCTAAGGGTACAATTATCTTATCACTTTAGGCCGGCGAGCGCGACCGATTTCTCCCAAATAATATTTAAGGCCAAGATTGGGCCAAGGGTCTGATCCCCTATCAAACCCGATCTAACAGATAACCAGATAAACTCTATTTAATCACATATATTATAAATCATTTTTCAGTAGCAAAGCACATGCACCCTCCACATGCAAAGATGCTCACCACCGAAAGTTTTAACATTTTAGCACGTTGTGGGGACCGAAACACTTCACATATATATAATTAATTCCTATTCCAACTGTAAAGTGACGACTTAAGCATGTGAAAGGCCCCAATTGCCAGATGTGTCAGCACTTTGTAGATCCCAATAATCGTAGGTACAACTCCTCTGGCACATACAATGATGGTTCCTTCAAATCTATAAAAGGATACGTAACTCAACCCAAAGGGAGATGACTTCTTTCTTACAAGTCTATGCTCTCTGACACTAGCTCTCTCAGAGCTCTCCATCCCCTCCTTATACACTTACCACCATCCTCATGGCCACCCAAAGAGGTCAAGGTAACATCAAACCTACCTTTTACATTTACATAATTACTGCTCATTTCATGCTACTGACTTGGGCGTCGGAGTGCCCCAGGCACCCACCACACCGGTGGGTAGTCTGCTCCCGCTCACTCTACTACTTTGTGTCTTGCAGGATCGCTAATGCCCCCAATCTATAAATTCTGATTGTGGACCTCGGCCGAATTCTAGCATCCACAATTTGGCGCCCACCGTGGGGCCTTAGCGATTCATAGCAAGCAAAGACCACTCAGTCTACAATCCTCACAAGCAGACACCAGATCCTGTGGTGGCATAATCAGCCACTCTACAAAACAGTTACGATGAATGAAAGATGAAAATTAATCCATGTAAAACTCCAATACTAATCTTCAATAGTATTTGGAACATAATTCTTTCTTCAGCCACTGAAGGCGTGAGACTACAAGTCACATGAAACTACAAGTCATTTCTATTCTACTATCTTATCAAACCAATCTCTTACGAGCATTCAGGAATATGGCGAGTGAAAATTCATCATCGAACAACCATCCATTTAATCACCAAAAAAGTCATCACATTCATCACACCGGCCGACCTTTCACAACAAGACACATCTTCCATGTGAATGGAAATGTTGGAGTAATCCTCTCCAGTCTACCTGAAGTCAAACTACCAATAAGGAAAATCCAAATCAAGATAACATCAGCACTCTTTCCCTATGAATCATCAGCTCCCAAAGACGTGGGAGAATAGTCATATCCGTCATACGACAGGGATGAATTCCAATCTTCTTCATACGATATGAAAGGTGTGTTATCTACTTCACGCGATGCAAAGAGGATTGTTATCTCCTCCTCTCCGAGGACGTGGAAGTGATTGTCATCTCCTCCAGTCTACAGGAAAAGTTTTTCATCTCTCCTCCAGTCTACAAGAAAAGTTTTTCGTCTCCTCCAGACTACGTGAGAACCCACTGTTTAAGCCAATTATGGTCTCTTACACAAGAAAGAAGCTGGACCCAACCACAATTTACAAGCGTAGTTGCCAGTCTACACTTGGATGAAGCATTCTACCACATGTAGTCCATAGTCGTACGCAGACTGCACGAAATCAAGCATGTTATAAAAAAATTGAAAGTTAGGCCAGAATGATCCATGAAAAAGCAAGCCTACTGAAACACAAAAAAAAAAATCGTAGGTTCTAATAAGAGTTGCAAGTAGTACAAAGCTAAAGGTGCCCAATGCTCTAGATTCCTTCCATCAAGCTACATGGGTGCTGAAGAAAATTTTCATTCTACAAAAGCAACCTCGTAAGAAACAAAGAGTTGAGATAAAGTGAGACCAACTACCCCAAGCTACAATCACAAAAAAAAAAAAAAAACTTTTTGGCTCAACATGTCAGTCCAGATAAAGCCAGGAAAACCGAGAGCAAACTTAAAAAGCCTCATAAGCTCACGAAGCCAGAGAAAAAGAATTAAAAGGGAAGGTCCACGTGAAAAGAAGAAAAAAAAAAGGAAAAAGCAAGGTAGGCCTGGATTTGCTTTGTTGTTTGACTAAAGAAGAGGAAATTGGCGTGATAAGAAAGAGAAGATTAAAAAAGAAAGCAAATAAGATTTTGATTAAAAGAATAATAAGAAAGCAAGGTGGGGCCAGTTTTAAAAAAGAAAGTGAAGTAATGAAAGAAGAAAAGAAGAAAGCAGCCCCATAACTTTGAATCAAACAAGAAAAGCACGTGGGCCATGTACAAATAATATATTAGGTCTCAAACTTTATTTAAACAAGAGCCTGCAAGCAAGCAGCTAGCATATACTGCCACATACCACATTTCCCCACACTACCACACTACATCACTTACGCGCTCACTGCCCAAAAAAAAAAATAGCTCAATTTAAATTGTAGACTGGTCCCAAAAGAGTTACAACAGCCGAGGGATACATAAGCCAAAGCCCATCTCACGCCCATCACCAAAATAAGGCTACCAAACCCATCGACTCACTCGCCTACCAAGTCAAACGCCACAAATCAGACAGGAGCATCTTGAGTAGAGTCCCACATCGATTATATTCATAAAGAGCAAGGGAATGAGTGAAACAAAACCAACTCACATAGTGCATGGTAAGGAAAGCCCATGATAATTGAATATGCAGGTGTTAAAGTCCACTGGACACAATATTATGATTGTCGATTGGAGTAACTTCCTTTATTCCAAATAATTTTAAATTTCAAGAACACTTGTAGTATCATCTCATGTGGTCTCACTTGACATGTATGGGATGATAAAACATCATGTTCATCTAATCCCCGAACAACAAGGTGAAATGCCATTGACCCGTGATGCATTGAAAAGTTTCCATCTCTTCCTCAGGCGACATGAAAGGTTAGTTATTATCACCATGCTACGTTGATTTAATATTGCCAACTCCATACTACATAGAGAATATTTTATTATGCCTAGTATAATGAAGAACTTTCTTGGATCTCCTTTAGGTCCAATCGACCAACCTATATCAGGTTAGGTAGTATGGAAATTATATGTGACTTTCATCAAAGTTTATTCTATTGTAGTATCATTGACCTTATTCAAGCCTTGTATAATTAGTATGACCTTGATAGGCATCCATCTCTTCCATACTACATATGAGGATAATCATCTTCACACTACGTATGAAGATTATCATGAACCTTCATCAGGTTCATTCGACAGTAGTCTCCTGACCTTCATCAGGTCAGATAGAATGAAAATTTTGTTGGACCTCCTGTAGGTCCAATTGACCAACTTTATCAAGTTAGGTAGTATGAAAATTCATTTGGACCTTCATCAGGTCTAGTAGAGTAAAGATTCTCATAGACATTCGTTAAGTTCATTCGACCGTGTCTCATGGACCTTTGTCAGGTCCATTCGACAATAGTATCATAGATTGGTAGAATGAAGATTCATTTGGACTTACATCAAGTTCATTTGACCATAGCTTCATGGACCTTCTTCAGGTCCATTGGACAACTCCATTCGACAATAGTATCGTAGAAGTGAGAAGATTAATGACGTTGATAGATATTCTTCAAGTTCATACTATCATAGTCTCATGGAGCTTCATAAGGTCTATTAGAGTGAGTGATGAATTCTTTGGACTTTTATCAAGTTCATTCGACATGTCCATTCGACAGTAGTCTCTCGTGACTTTCATCAGGTCTTGTAGTATGAAGATTCTCATAGATATTCATTAGGTTTATTCGAATGTGCCTTGTGGACCTTCATCAGGTCCATTTGATAGTCCATTCGACAGTAGTATCATGGACCTTCATCAGAACTAGTAGTATGAGAAGGAAAGACTATCATAGACCTTCTTCAGGTCTAGTAGAGTAAAGATCCCCATTGGCTCATGTAGAGTCAAGTTGAAGACCTGACCTTCATCTGGTCAGAATATATTGTAAATTCCCCTGGTCCTTTGACCCGTAATATGGGGATTATCCTGACCTTCATCTGGTTCAGTCGACTGGGGACATCCCCCATGGACTCATGTAGAGTCAATTGATTATCCTGATCATCATCCGGATCAGTCGACTGGGGACATCCCCCATAGACTCATGTAGAGTCAATTGATTATCCTGACCTTCATCTGGTTCAGTCGACTGGGGACATTCCCCATAGACTCATGTAGAGTCAATTGATTATCCTGATCTTCATCATCCGATCAGTCGACTGGGGACATCCCCCATAGACTCATGTGGAGTCAATTGATTATCCTGATCATCATCCGGATCAGTCGACTGGGGACATCCCCCATAGACTCATGTAGAGTCAATTGATTATCCTGACCTTCATCTGGTTCAGTCGACTGGGGACATCCCACATAGACTCATGTAGAGTCAATTGATTATCCTGATCTTCATCCGGATCAGTCGACTGGGGACATCCCCCATAGACTCATGTAGAGTCAATTGATTATCCTGATCATCATCTGAATCAGTCGACCGGGGACATCCCCCATGGACTCATGTAGAGTCAATTGATTATCCTGATCATCATCTGAATCAGTCGACCGGGGACATCCCTCATGGACTCATGTAGAGTCAATTGATTATCCTAATCATCATCCGGATCAGTCGACTGGGGACATCCCCCATGGCTCATGTAGAGTCAATTGATTATCCTGATCTTCATCCGGATCAGTTGACTGGGGACATCCCCCATGGCTCATGTAGAGTCAATTGATTATCCTGATCTTCATCCGGATCAGTCGACTGGAAACATTCCCCATGACTCTTGTCGAGTCAAGTGAAACTCCTGAACCAGTATTCGGTTCAGTCGACCAAGGGACATTCCCCATGACTCTTGTCGAGTCAAGTGAAACTCCTGAACCTATATCGGTTCAGTCGACCAAGGGACATTCCCCATGACTCTTGTCGAGTCAAGTGAAACTCCTGAACCTGAATTCGGTTCAGTCGACCAAGGGACATTCCTCATGACTCTTGTCGAGTCAAGTGAAACTCCTAAACCTCAATTCGGTTCAGTCGACCAAGGGACATTCCCCATGACTCTTGTTGAGTCAAGTAGAACTCCTGAACTAGCATTTTGTTCAGTCGACCAAGGGACATTCCCCATGACTCTTGTTGAGTCAAGTATAACTCCTGAACCAGCATTCTGTTCAGTCGACCAGGGAATAATTCCCATAAAGTTTATGTCGAGTCAAACTGAAGACCTAGACTTTCTTTTCCAGTTGACACATGCCGTATGATATGTACTCTTGAATCTTCATAATGTTCAGTCGACTGGGGACATCCCCCATGGCTCATGACGAGTCCAGTCCAGCACATGACCTTCATCTGGTTCAGTCGACCGGGGACATCCCCCATGGCTAAATGTCAAGCCAAGTTGAAGACTTGAACTACTCTTAGTCCAAAAGACATTGAATTCTCTCTGTTGTATGTAACATGAACTATGCATTCTTAACAGATACTCTTACATCTTGTTTCGTTCGACACGTATAAAATACTCTCTAAATCAAGAACTTCTTGACTTAGAGAGTAGGGGACAAACTGTATGAGCCAAATTTGGTCTAAGGGTACAATTATCTTATCACTTTAGGCCCTGCCCGATTTCTCCCAAATAGTATTTAAAGGCCAAGATTGGGCCAAGGGTCTGATCCCCTATCAAGCCCGATCTAACAGATAACCAGATAAACTCTATTTAATCACATATATTATATCATTTTTCAGTAGACAAAGCACATGCACCCTCCACATGCAAAGATGCTCACCACCGAAAGTTTAAAACATTTTAGCACGTTGTGGGGACCGTTCCCATAATTTTAATTCCTATTCCACTGTAAAGTGACGACTTAAGCATGTGAAAGGCCCCAATTGCCAGATGTGTCAGCACTTTGTAGATCCCAATAATCGTAGGTACAACTCCTCTGGCACATACAATGATGGTTCCTTCAAATCTATAAAAGGATACGTAACTCAACCCAAAGGGAGAGGACTTCTTTCTTACAAGTCTATGCTCTCTGACACTAGCTCTCTCAGAGCTCTCCATCCCCTCCTTATACACTTACCACCATCCTCATGGCCACCCAAAGAGGTCAAGGTAACATCAAACCTACCTTTTACATTTACATAATTACTGCTCATTTCATGCTACTGACTTGGGCGTCGGAGTGCCCCAGGCACCCACCACACCGGTGGGTAGTCTGCTCCCGCTCACTCTACCTTTGTCTTGCAGGATCGCTAATGCCCCCAATCTACAAATTCTGATTGTGGACCTCGGCCGAATTCCAGCATCCAGAGCTGTCAGTTCAGTTCAAAATGCCTGATATGGCCAAGTTCAATGGGAATGGGGACCCGAGGGTCCATCTTCGATAATATGTTTCAGTTATGAGTTCAGTGGGCTTGTCACAGCGCCTGGTGCAGAAAATGTTTGGAATTTCACTTGAGGGGGCGCCTGTAGTATGGTATCATAGCCTGGAAAGAAAGGTTAAGGAAGATTGGAGAGCATTGGCAGATGCTTTTCTAAAGCAGTATGTTACAGATTTGGAGATTGACTTGTCACTCCGTGACTTGGAGAATACCAAGCAAAAGCCGGAGGAAAGTTTCAAAGAGTATGTAGATCATTGGAGGAGCCAGCTTCTGAAAATACAGACTCATCCTTCGGAGAAGGACCAGATCAAAATGATCATCAAGGGCACCAAGCCCTCTATTTATGGTAAGTTGAGGAGGATGACTTCAGTGATTGCTGATTTTCGACAGTTGAGGGAGATTGTCATGGATATCGAGGAGGAGGAAGCCGAGAATCGGATGTTTTATGGCCAAAATAGAAGGACTTTCGGGGGGCCCTCTGAGACCAAGCCCACTACTGCTGAGTTGCTACTGTCAGAAACAGGCGATTCTCCGATCTTGGTAGACCTTTGTCAAAGGTGTTTGAAAAGTTGAAGATGCAAGGACTTCTAAAACCTTTAGAACCTAGGCCATTTCCGAACGTTGTGCCACCGTACCTCAACCTAAACCAGTATTGTTACTTCCATCAAGAAAAATGCCATGACACCGACAACTGTACCCGCCTTAGGCATAAAGGTCCAAAACCTCATTGACTCCCATAAAATACCCAATCCAGAAAAAGAACAACCTAACACATACAAAAATCCATTGCCTAATTACCACTCCATTCCACCACCCACCTACATGATCAACTCCGGCCTACCCGAAACCTTTTTATTCCAAACTCTCAACCATCAGGATTCTTGCATTGAGATAAAGGATAACAGTAGTAAAGAACCATAGGTCAAGGAAGAAGGCAATGCTGCAAATGATGAAGCTGTTCTCCCTAGCTTATTTGATCCTGCATTTTTAATAAAGACATTGATTTTGTCTACTTGTTCGAACCTTTTTTATGATAATAAAGGCGTTCATTTCGTTTACTTGCCTGAGTCTCGTCCTTTCAACCTGTAACATGAGTATATTTGACAAAAGCATTCAACCCTGGCACTATGATACTCAGCGATGTTTAGAACACGTGGAGTCCTCGAAAGAAGCAAGCAGAAAGGACATGATATTCATTCAGAAATTGGGAAATGGGGCAGTGAGACTGTCAGACTTGGAAGGAAATGAGTTCACCAAGCCGATCAATGTGGGTAGATTGAAAACAGTACTTTCCCTAAGGAAGAGAAGAATGGTCATCAAGGGAATTGGCGGTAGACCTAACCCAACGGGATGGGAAACTCATTCACGCATGCATACATACACGTAACATATTTTGCATTCTTTTTGTGTTTTGTGTTTATTTTGTATTCCCAAGTTTTGAAGAAAAAAGAGAGAAAACGGCAAATGGAAGCCAATCAGAAGCATCAATATGACATCAGCAGTTTGGGGACGAGTCCCAGGGTTGAGGCCCATATCAGTATCAGTCTGGGGTTGAGGCCCATATCAGTATCAGTCTGGGGGCGAGACCCACCTCAGTACCAGTTTGGGGGCGAGTCCCCACTTCAGTATCAGTTTTGGGGCGAGGCCCACATCAGTTTGAGGTCGAATACCCACTACATCAGTAACAGGCTCGGGAACAGGGCCCAGGGAATAAAGCCCATAGTCAACATAGTTCGGGACCAAGGCCCAAGGGAATAAAGCTCTATCTTAACACAGTTCGGGAATAAAGCCAACAGTAAATACAGTCAAGGAATAAGGCCCACATTCAGTACAGTTCGGGAATAAAGCCCACATTAAACACAGTTCAGGAACAAGGCCCACAGTTAAAATAATTCGGGAACAGTGCCCAGGGAATAAAGCCCACAGTTAACACAGTTCGGGAACAAAGCCCACAGTCAACACAATCAGGGAATAAAGCCCACAGTCAACACAGTTCGGGAACAAAGCCCACAGTCAACACAGTCAGGGAATAAAGCCCACATTCAACACTGTTCAGGAATAAGGCCCACGGTCAACATAATTCGGGAACAGGCCCAGGGAATAAAGCCTTCAATCAGTACATTTTGGGAACAAAGCCCACAGTCAATACAGTCAAGGAATAAAGCCCACATTCAGTACAGTTCGGGAACAAGGCCCAATGGAATAAAGCTCTATCTTAAAGAAGTTCAGGAACAAGGCCCAGGGGAATAAAGCTCTATCTTAACACAGTTCGGGAACAATGCCCATGGGAATAAAGCTCTATCTTAACACAGTTCGGGAACAAGGCCCAAGGGAATAAAGTCCGATCTTAACACAGCTTGGGAATAAAGCCCAGGGAATAAAGCTCTCTCTCAAAGCAATTCGGGAACAAAGCCCAAAGGTCAAAGCATCTCAGGATAACAAGTAAGTTAAGCAACAGCTGGCGAGCCAGGTAAGTAAAAAAATACATGCATAACTTTGATAGGATTGTCATTGTCACACACTGCACAAGTCCCATCAAAGTGGGGGCGACTGTAGGCACTGCATTTTTGCATGTAAGTCCCTATTATGAGTCTTATTTGGAGACACTACATTTTAAGTCGAGGAAGTCGCGAGAAACAGACGTCGGAAGGGAATCGGTATTTTGTTAGATTTTATTCGCTTGTTTAGCTTCGGTCTCACTTGTTTGACGTCCGTTTCAAAGCACCTTTAGCCCAAAAACCCCTCAAGCCACACACCTAGCCCACATACACCAAGCCCACCACCAAAATCCAACCACACGCCTAAGCTAAGCCCATACACGCCCAAGCCCAATTAAATCTCATCCAAAATAATTAAAATGCATATTTAACACATGGGAAAATTAAAAAAAATTAAATAAAATCTAAATAATTGCCTACCTAATTAACATAAATCAAATATACGATATTCCTAAATAAAATAAATCTCATGCCTAATTAAGATAAATCGAATATGTGATATTCCTAAACAAGCCAAATCTTGTCCCCAATTAAAATATATGATTTCCTTGTAAGTCACTAATTGGTTTCCTTCCTTATTCAAAAACCCATGCACAACCCAAACCCTAACATGCAACTATAAAAATAGCACCTCATTTATCTTCACGCAGCTGACAAGGCATAAAACCCTAAGCCAATTCTCTTGAACTCTCGGCATCCCTCATCTTCATAAATCAAAAACCCTAACAGCCCTTTGATCTCTCAAGACACACTCTCTCATTCACTATTAAACAACGCACAAAGCACACACAGCTCACGACAGAACCGGACAAACCCTAGGCACATCCTTCGGCTGGGTTCTTTACGCATGCTACAACCCTCATAAACTCGCACCAGCCCCCTCAAACACTTCACGCTAAGCCACCACACACTCGACCTCACGTCCCTTACACAAAGTAAACTGCCCCCTTCACGAACTGCCCCTCACTCTGGCCATGTGAAGCACACCTCACACAGCCTTCAAATCAAGCCAACAAACCCTTCTAACGATAACCCACTCACGTCTCACCCTCTCTCACACAACCAACACAAAGCCCTAGCTTTCAACCGACACAACACAATGCAGAACAGACTTTCACTAAAGACAAAATAGCGCACAAGCACCCTATATAACCACAAGAAAACACGCATAAATAGCACCATACAAACCAGACTACTCATCACATAAAAGCCATTCACGAACTGCCCCACATAAACACTTCAACAGCCTCTTTCACGGCACCCACTGAACATACCACAACTGCCTTATATTCACGTACAAACCGACCAGCAAGCCCTCACAAATCTGCCTCAAATCAACGCCACAACCACCCCCTGAATTGCACCTTTTGGTCACCAAACAGGCCCATAAGTCACCAATTAACCGAGAATAAATAACCATTAACCGATCCCAAAACAACCTGCCCTTATAAACTGTGAAATAACCACCCCAAAAACTGTCCAAATATCCCTGAAAACAACCCCTTGAAACACCCCAAAATAGTGAGTAAAGCAGCAGCCCCAACCTCCTTAAAACCGCACAAAACAGTCCCTTAACACACCTAAAGCAGTGACCAGAAAACACAGCAAAAACAGCAGTAAAACGGAGTGAAAACAGCAGCCTAAACAGTGAAACAGCGAGCAAAAACATTGAACCAGTGAACCAGAAGAGTTACGGAGTATTAGCCCTTCCGACGGCCTTGTAACGCGCCTCCGAAAGTCGACATAAAAGGTTAGACCTGAGGGCACTTTTCACATCTATTTTCATTTGTATTTTTATTGTTTATTGAATTTTATTTGCATGAGTATCGTGGAATGATGTGTGTTGTGGCCCTTGAATAAATGGAAAATGTATGTATTGTGGAATGATGTGTGTTGTGGCCCTTGAATAAAATGGAAAATGTGTCCCCTCTTGTGGTATATAGGATGGAAACCCAGACGTAAACTCCGTAGCCGAATCCGAATGGACGGTAGTGCGGTCTGTATTTGGGATACAACTCCACGTACCACTTGAGCAAACGGCACATATTTCGATTTATTTTGTCTTGTTGGTTTATTATCCGTTATTTAATTTCTGCATGTTATTTGTTTGTGTAATGATGAGATAAAGCGCATTGGCTTAGTAAGTTGGATTAAAGGTCCTCCATTTCGAGGGGTTAAAATCCTTTACCACGATGCTTTTCCGCGCCGGACAAAGTGCATTCGATTGAATGTGAGATACGTTCAATCGAACACTTGAAGTCCTATATAGATGTGGGCATATGTTGCATCTCTTTTCTTTCACTTCCATTATTTATCTTTCAAATCGCATCACGGTACGTTTATTTTGATGTACAATTGCCTCTTTGGTTATTTCTTTGCATTATATACCTAATTGTTTCTCTTTATTACGTATGATTGCACAACTGCCATTTGTTTGCATTTCCGTGTCCATGAATGTAATGTGCTTATGACATTGTATGCTTGTCGTATTTCAATTTATCTTTATGCATGGAAATTCGGACATAGATTATATGCAAATAAGTTGTATGCAAATTTGGACACAGATTGTATGCAAATAGGTTGTATGCAAATTTGGACATAGATTATATGCAAATAGGTTGTATGCAAATATGAAAATGTGTTACAGGTGAACTTAGATATGAGCCTTGTACTTATGAATGTGAGCTTAGAAATAGAATACCATTGGGAATGTATGTTTTTAGATTCGATTAAATTATTGCACAAATCACATCATTACAAGTGGCATAAGTAAGGGACCATTCCGAACCCAATGGTTTGAGGTCTTCCCTTGCGAGGGGTGAGTGCAGCCTTAAATCGTTATCCTGGTTCACACCGGGTGGCGACTCCATGTTATTTCTCCGGTTTAGTCCCCCGCGGGCTACTCCATACTCCCAACCGGGCCGCTAGCCCAGAATAGCATGCGTCGTCCAGTTTCTGTGTCCTACAATACCCAAGTGCTCAACGAGTACACTTTATTATGTGAGACTCTCTAAGTCTAGACACGTTTGTCATATAAGCCTAGCTGATATGTATGCAATTAGGCCACCTCTGAATTCGCGAAGAACATGAATGACCTTTTTGAAGTATACAAGTCGAGATCGTCACATATGTTTAACAATCATTCCGTCATAAGCTATTCGAGTTGTGCTTAGGAAATATAGATTACACCATCAATTTTTCAAGGCGCACATCTCATATTGTCGACAAGTCCATGATTCTTTACAACTAATTAGAACACCATTTCTGATATATATGCGATCAACCCTAGGTGATCGAATTTATCCAAGGTCTTAAGAATCATGACTTATTCACATAGATACCTAAACCCCTTATGGTACACATATGGCCGACGAATTATATCATGATACACACTGGATTAACAAATGCATTGGTCCATACCCAATGAACATCTAACAGACAGACTATGAAAGGTCTCTAAAATATATGACATCAAAGTGTGGAGGATCACACATAAAATTAATGTTATCTTATAGTCAAAGGATCACATATGCTACTCGACTCAAGGAGATTCCTATTTATGGTAGTATATACTTCCAACTATTAGGATTCATCTGTGAGTCATTCAGTATTCGCTCCAATGAATACCCACATGTCTATACGAGCTTCTCTTGTTCATGGTTCATTGGGATAGACCATTGGAACTCAAATTCCAATATATGATATGTGCCAGTCTTCTAGGTTATAAGAATTTGACCGTATTCCAAAACCAACAATTAGGCATATTTACTTTAAAAATAGTTTATAATAGTAATATTATCCCAACGTCGGATCATCTAGTGTCTAGTATTACAACATGACTATTCTAAGGTAGATGTCATTCTTAGCATATTTATCTATCTATAACATCCCCAATTCGGGAGATGTTACCGGCATGGGATATACCGTACTAACCCCATAAGCCTCTGGCTCTGATAACTATTATTCATTTACTAATACTCTTTTCTTTAATCAAATATATATCGTATATATATGAGACTGTGGCCAAACCTTACAACTTAACATACAAACTTAACTCCAATATCTTTATACATAAAGACACATGTGTTTTTTTTTTCTTACAATGACTACACATAACTCAAATACTAGTACAAGACTTTTACTTGACTCTGACTGACTCCAACTGGACTTTTACTCTTTGACTTAGACTGGTGGGCTCCGAACCCTAGTGACTGCATCAATATATGTCCTCCCGAGACCATCCTCTGAGAAAAACCTGTAAGAACAGAAAACTAAGAGTGATGGAGGCGATCTAAGTGAGTGGATGAAAAACTGAAAAACAAAACTGATATAAAAACTTTTCGGTTCTAAAACCAAAGTTCCAGAAATATCTTTATATGTAAACTCTTTTTTGAAAACTTTATCTGAAATCTCGTTTATAAGACTTAATCTTTCTGAAAACTGTCTCTTAAAATCTGATCTCTTAAAATTTCTTTTCTGAAAATCTGATGTCTGAAAAGTCTTTTTCAAAAAATCTGATGTCTAAATACTAGTCTGTATCTGAAAAACTTGACGTATGAGGGCGTTACGTATCGCCGTCTCCCCATACGCTTATCTGGAGCAAGGAATGCAAAACCTTGACCTTGGGGCGTTACGTATCGTCGTCCCCCAAAGCACGCCACTCATGTCCTGAAACTAGTGGTCTGGGGGCGTTACGTATTGTTGTCCCCCAAGCCACTGAACTAGAGACGGTAGTGCTGATCCATGCTACTACCTGACCTTGAAACTAGGGTCTATGGGTGTTACGTATCGCCGTCCCCTAGCCCTGAACTAGGATCTGGGGGCGTTACGTATCGACGTCCCCCAGTCCTCTACATGTGCACATGTCCTCTGTCCGTCAATTCCAGGCTATCTCAAGTTACATACCGGGGTGGATTTTTCCCCATGCCCCGAAAAACCATAAAATCATACTTGAAAAATATTTTTGTCTCAAACATAACTTAAAACATAAATCTTCATGAAATAACTGTGATAAAAGTAATCTAACGCCCTAAAGCGTAAAAATAATAAGTCTGTGTGCTAAATAGCACAATAAAAATCAATTAAAAGAGTAGTGTCCACTCACTGTTTGGAGTTCCGATAGACTTTCTTCACTTCGCTGGCGAAACTTGTATTTCTTGCGATGATCTATCATCAAAAGTTTCGATTAGAAATGGACTAGGAATATATAGATCGGAATCAGTGTTAAGTTGCTTATTCAAATAAATAATACCACTCTAAGGTATATCGTACGCATGTCATGATGTAATATATACCTACGAGTTGATACGAAACTCTTATGGTAGCCTCTAACGTGATCGGGTAACTCTGGGATGGCTCAAAATTGATTTAGGCCATTTGTTGGCCACGCATCGTGACGCACGACAGTGCGCATCGCGTCACGAATTGTCTAGTGAAGAGCCCAATTTTTTATCAGACGTGTCGCGACGCGACACCCACACCAAAGGCATTCTTGGGTAATTTTCCCAGATCGCGTCACGACGCGGGGCTAAATTCTGGCCTTAAAAATATTCCTTCATTCTTAATTTTTTCACTTCTTTCCCCCATACAATCCACACAAGGATATAGCCTCAAAAACCAATCAAAACACCCCCAATCACCCAAAACACAATCAATTATCATTCTCAATGCTAGTTCATAACTATTCTTAATCTTATTTTCCAACTTAACAAATTGAGGGATTTTCTACAATCACCATCTTTTAGCATAACCATTATTCATTCATCATCACTTTCAATTCAATCAATTACCTATAATCATCAAAGCTCAAAAACTTAAAGGATAACAATTTGGGTCAAGTTAGTCTTACCTCTTCTTTGCTTGATCTTGTTCATCCTCCAAGTCTTCCATGCTCAACCTGCCTCATCATTCTTCTTTTCCTTCCTCTTTCTTCTTCTTCTTCCTTTCTTCTTCCCATTCTTTCTCTCTTTCTTCTTTTCATTCTTCCTTCCTTCTACTACCTTTCTTCTTTCATTTTTGCTTCAAATTGTGATTTTATGAATATTATTTCCTTTATATACTAGGGATTTTTATATATTTGGATAAGTTGAGAAAAGTGTGGAAGTGAGTTGAAAGTTTGAGAATCTTCCAATTGGACCCAAAATCACTATTCATTCAAATTTTGACTTACTTTTTTGACCTATTTCTGTCCGAATTTGGAAAAATATACAATGTGAAAGTTGTAGATCTCGATCTTAGCTTTCCGAAGATATAAAATTCATAAAAATTGGAGTTCATATGAGAAAGTTACGGCCCAAATACTATAGATTGTTCGTAGTGGAACATCATAGAATCCCGCATCGAAGTTTCGAAGAATTTACTGTTCATCCATAAAGTCGTCCTGTGAATGTATATATGCTTGGACATAAATTATATTATGTAACACTCGCACCGCTGTGTAACAGTACTAAAGTCAATGAGTCAACATTAGTAGGGACCTCCGATCATTATAAGTACTCCCCCCCTTAAATAGGATTCATTCTCGAATCCTCTTTAAACTTGGGTTCTTATCATAGATCTCAAAATTATAGGTTCCTTATAAGCTACTTACTTAAATTGACTATATGCACATCGCCTTAGTCTCACCCACTGAGATACCATTTCCCGACGACTTTCTGTGTGCTTATTCTATTGGGACTATACTATGTCATCGGAGATTCTATTTGACTTAACAACGAAGATCTCTACCTGACTGAATATTTATCACTTAACTTATAGGCATTGATATTCTCTGTCTTCGAACACATGTATCCCACCTTTTGTCATGCTTGGGTAAGCTACTTGATAGTTTGTGGCTTTAGTGAATATTCCCTTAGGTTCTTTACTGAGAAGTATTACCTCATTCTTGTTTCATAAGATCTTCACTGGGTATTCTTATCTACCGTATTTCTGGACCTTTAGCTGTGCTCAATATTCCTTATCTCCAAAAATCTATTTCTTTTAGATCTTTACTTATGCTCCACAATTACTTAACTTGGCCAGGTTCTTAGTAACTGGTACCTTTGACTTCCACTAAAGATTCTTATGTCTGATGAGTGGTATTTATACCACTATTTCTCACTCATTTGACCTAATATTTTGTATTGTTTCTCGAGATTTATGAACGTTTTGATGTGTTTTGTTGATATTTTGCAGATAAATAAAGTTTGGACAGCACTGGAGGCATTTGGGGCAAAACCGGACAAAAATGCGTCAACAGGAATATTTATGTCTTTTCCGCGTCGCGACGCTGGAGCATTGCGCGCCGCGACGCCCAACATGCGCCGGTTTTGCTAAAATACGCCATGGTCAACGGGTCAACAATTTGAAAAGTTTGACTTTGCTAACGTGCGCCGTGCCACGTGTCACCATCACAGAAGACTTGCTAACTTGCGCTGCCACATGTCATCATCTCAACGGTGCCGACAATCATCATCTATGCTATCTTGCGCCTTGCCACGTGTCGAAATCTTAACGGACTTGCTAAAATGCGCCCATGCCACATGTCATGATCAGACGCTGCCGACAATCATGCCTCAGAGTGACGTAAGCAATGACGTCATGAACAGTGCCACGTCATCGGATAAGATCTGAGTCAACGAACCAGCAAGTGACACGTGTCACTGTAGCGCGCGTCGCGACGCGGACCGAGCGGCGCGACGCGCAGACCCTATCGACGCCTATAAATAGAGCACCAGATTTCAGAAATTGTTGTCCCATCCTCTCTCTTCAATTCCTTCTAAAGAGAGAGCTTCTCTCTCTAAAACTCTTTAGTTTTTAGTTTTTTTTTTAGTTTTGTAAATAATTTTAATTACGTTTTGTAATAATAGTAATTTAATTTTTACTTTTTACTTTCTTTTACAGTTTTTACTATTTACTTTTTACTTTTTACAGTTTTTACTATTCACCATGATGAGGTAATTTCCTTATGTTCGGGTGAAAGGTAATTTCTTTTACTATTACTATTTAGATTAATCTCCCTTAAAAATAATATATTTACTATTTAAATTTGACTTAATCAGGATACCGCCAGATTGGTCGGTTGGTAATAAAACTTATATTCCGCCTTTATGGCTGGTTATTTTGGTTCCGCCTTTATGGCTGGTTATTTTGGTTCCGCCTTTATGGCTGGTTGGTATTAATCACAAGTTTATATATTATTTTACTGGGAGATATCTAAATAAGTAATAGTAGAAATAATTCCTTTTACTTTAACATTTTATTTTATTTTACTTTTCAGTATTTTTACTTTATGTCTTTACTAGCCCTAGTTATGTGTTAGTTATCTAGGGGTTGTGATGACTTTTAATATCACTAGTTTATAAGGGATTATTTTATAGTTTGGGTAATTTATAGGTTTACTTATTAAGTCTTAAGCTTAATGCTTCTTATTGTCTGATCACCAATAAGATTGATATGGTAAATCTAAAATGAACTAGACATAGGGATTTTAGGTTTCAGCCTTAGACTTAATAGCCTACGATCTTCCTTAAGGATAGATAACCCTTTAATAGATTTCCTTACAGGATATGAATATACCTGTAGGGCGGGGGTAGCCATAATTGGAACTTAAACTTAATGAATCCAGGTAATGTGGTTGGCATAGGAATATGGTTCAATTGGGTTATACTGGGTATTTGTAGTTGACCATCGGAAGAGGCTTTTACATAATTTAGTGTTCCAGGTTAGTAAACTGATTTATTACACAAACATAAAATAATCACTTCATCTTTTAAATGATATTAAAAGAAATCACAACCTTAGATCTTTGTGTCTTTTATTTTCCTTAGTATTTTCTTTTATCTTTTTATTTAATTAGCAAATCTACAATCAACCAAATCAATCAAGCAATCAATTCTATTCTCCCTATAATTAGATATTTGTAAATAAATAGATTCAACAATTAATAACAACAGTAGGAATTAAGTCCTCGTGGGATCGATATTTTTATACTACTTGAACGATACGTGCGCTTGCGTTATACGTGTGTGTTTACGCCGGTCAATGTCTCCATACCTGTACTCAGTATTCCATTTGTCCACTTGTCCAACTTGATCTTAATATTCCCACTCATCACTTAGCTATTAACTTTCTATATTCTCCCTGCAACCTTCGACTGTTTATGAGCTTCTCTCTTCAAGTTTCAAAATTTCTGCTTTTCTATGGGGGCTTGGGGTTTTCTAATTTACTGATATTGTCTATCGACGCCACTTGTACTCAAAGTGTTGCTTCTGGATAATTTCCTAGTGGTCCCTCTCGATTGGTTAAAATTCAAGCTCAAGTGGGTGCACTTTGGTACTTAAATGGTATTCCCTGCCATTCACATCGATGTTAGCGATTTGGTTCTGGTTAAAGTTTATACTCTTTCGTACTTTGCTTTCAAATTTCATTACTAACATTCTTGCCAATATTACGTAGCTCGAGAATTCATTTTCTATGCCAATTATAGCTTCACAATAACTTATCTCTTCGTCTCCGTACAATGATACAAATCTACCAAACCACCCATACCCTCGGCTAAAACCATCCCAAACCCGTAATGGTTTAGTCATATTAGACTAGGGCTGGGTACCTTATATGATCACCTGACCAAAAATTTCCTTGTTGTTACTTACTGTTACCTTTACTCATTAAGCATTCTCTCCTACTGTCGTTGTACCTAAACAGCCTCACTCCCTAAATTTTTCTTAGTACTCTTTTCATTCTCTGCTTTATTCTACTATCTACTGAGAACTTTCTTGATCTATGTCGCTACCTTCTTACCCGAGGAATATCTTCTTTCTTTACATACTCATCATTTCATCAAACCTTGGTTCCTTGGAGTTTCGGTCATTACTTGACTATTACTTTATTTCTATACCACTCTATAGGACACATAAATCGGCGACGCTGTTCTAGGCTCGCGGCCTATTCGGGAGTACGGAGTAGCCCACGGGGGAACTAAACCGGAGAAATAAATGGAGTCGCCGCCCAGTGTGAATTGGGAAAATGATTTAAGGCCGCACTCACCCCTCGCAAGGGAAGACCTCAAACCGTTGGGTTCGGAATGGTCCCTTACTTATGCCCCTTGTAATGAACAGATTTATGTAATAATATAACCGAGTCTACGCAAGAATAACCTACGTCTAAGTTCGTATACATAAAAGTAAAACCTAAATCTAAGTTCGCATACAACCTATATCTAAGTTTACATGTAACCTATGTATAAGGTTACATGCATAAAAGTAAGTCGGAATAACAGCAAGAACACAATCTCATGAATACATTAAATTAATACATGCTAAAACATAAATAAATCATGCATAAAAATATCATACTAAACAACTAAATCATGCATAAAAATAACATACTAAACAACTAAACCATGCATATAAATAACATACTAAACAATTAAATCATGCATAAAAATAACATACTATTTCTAATAAACAACGAATAAACGCAAGATTAGATGAAATGAAATATGTGCGTTGTTAGGAAATCTCTAAGTCCCGAGGATCGATTCAAGCATAGAAACAAACATGTGAATACACGAGGAAGTTGCGGAATACTTACATCGATCGGTTGAGGCGATGCGGTGAAGAACAAAAACTTTAAGCTCCCTCCTAGAGTGCTCGGCAGTGGCAGTTTTGGTGTCCTCCATTTTCGGCTTTTGCATGATCCATCAAGCTCCAAGCTTTGTTTGATGATTCCAAGCTCACAAGTGGGTTTCCCTATCACCTTTATATGTCTCCATAGTGTGCTAGCACTCTTGATTTTGTAACAAAATCATCTCTTTGCTTCTCCATGACTCACGGCAGTGAGCTGAAACCAGAAGAAGAAAACTGCCCATTTGGGCGTGAGAGAGAGGAAGAGAAAAAGAGTAGAGGTTGTGTTGGTTGGTTGAAAAATTATGTATCTAATACACTTTTTAATTTCCAAATTAATTTATCAATTTGTTTGCTTTCCAAAAGTCAAACAATAATGCCAACCAACTCCATCAACTATTCACATCACTCAATCAATCAAGTGACAAGTTATCACATCACTCAAAGTGACTAATGATTTGACGCTTGATGTGACTAATGATTTGACGCTTGATGTGACTTACGTGCCGCACTCGAATTCGAAATGTGAATGCGCTCGCAAACACTCTCGGGCTCGAGTTCGCTAATTCCAAATTAATGATTTTTCCGTTGCGACGCAATTAAATAATTATGCCTAGCAAAATCACAATTCACGTCGCTAACGAATTAATTCTAAATTAACTCGTTCGCCCAAATTAAAATCTAATTTCAATTCCGCGTCGAAATCCAATTTCGTATAATATATCGAATATATTATTTTATCTATTAATTCCAAATTAATCGTTATCTCTATTTAAATGATATTTTATCCCAGATAAAATATCTCCGCAATTAATCCCAGATTAATTTTCTCTATATTAATTAATCCCAGATTAATAAAGTGCGAGTCATACGTCATCGGTGAATCTTCGGGAAGCGACCCATGAGATCCCCGGATATGTTGGCAGTAAATACGGTCGTCGGACTATCCGAACACGTAAGTACCTAGTACTACGTTTGTACCGATTTACAAGACAAGGTTGGCTTCTAGCAAAGCGCCATGCCAACCCAATTCTCCAGAAATATCCTTACAGGAATATACGATCTATATCAGGCGTAGTATACGTAGTATTGCGTATTTTGATCCAATATCGGATGTCACGTGCATGGCCTGGGGCTGGAATTGTGTCTGCCCCGTACGAAGCACATATCAGATCTCTGGTAACTAGTCTCTATAATCGGATAATCATGACCTAGTCATATTATCCCGATGACTGCATTACAAAAGAGAACCAGTTCCGTATCCTACGTGACCATCATCTCCACTATGACTGGAGTGATACTTCCGTCTTGACATCACACCCAATACACTACGATTCTCAATATACCCAGCAGAGGTGTACACAGAACCTGTTAAAGCCCTGGACGACCTAAAACCAAATTATATTGATTGTCGTAAGTATTAGCGGTGCAAGTTTCAGGTTAAGACCAAATACACCTACCCTGATTTCGGACTTCCATAGACACATAGTCATACTACCAATGGAATTCCGAGGGGTCTATCCACCGCGAAGCTGTTTTCCGTACCATCGGTAAAACACAACCTCCTACTACACTTGCATGATTATCCTATACCCAAATATATGAGAACTATGCTGTTATGCCCTCACAACGCGCACAAGTGTAATACTAGTCTTTTACGCATTATCGATGTCCAATCTCGATAATACTCTGACTAGGGATATTTAATGATTAAACCTTCGTGGATTGATACTGTCTCATATCATCTCAATCCAGGAACTAATCATAAGGACCTCCTATCATTTATACATCTTGGTGATCTAATCACAAATGATAAGAGAGCAATTTCCTTTGTCGCATAGTTAATTTGTACAACAACACCATGATCTGTACAAATAGTGACGCTATGGGTCATAACTGTCCAACAATCTCCCACTTGGCCTATAGCCAGTCACTCGAGTGTCCTACACCCGAACTATGTACGGTTCGCTCAAATTACTGAGAAAAGACTTTCGTCAGCGGATTTGCATGATTATCATCTGATGTGATTGATTCGATCATCACATCGCCACGATGTATGATCCGAACGAATCGGATGAATATTGAAGTATATATCTGGATCGTTGATGAGACCATTAATTCTTTAGCCTGCGCTGTAGCCTAGCTCAGCTGCTAACAGAACTATATCTAATCTAATTAGATTATTATCAATCCAGAAGGCTTCTATTGCTACCTCAGCTGAAGCAATAATCCATTTGTGTTGTTTATTCGGTAACAGTATCTTGCATGGAAGATTTCCAGCTCACTGTTTCGTTATACAAACTTTATAGTGCAATTTGCGACTTATAGTCATTTATTTCGGTTAGGAAACTTGCAATAGTGAACCCATTCACTTCAAGTTCTCCTTCTCCATAGTATAAGACAGCATCCTTAGATCATCTAAGATTCTAATGGATGTTCTTCACATCAATCTAGTGACCATCACTTGGATTGGCCAGATTGTGACTCCATATGCTCAAAGCGTATGAGACACCAGGTCACGTACATTTTTCAATGTACGATTTCTCGGAGAGTTGTCAAAACTTTAAATCTATCCCATTAGATCTTTATTCCTAGAATAAAGGTTGTATCTCCCAAGAATTCTACGGAGAATTTTCTCGAAAGCCAAGCTTTATGAGGTGAGATCAGAAACCCATACCCTAGGTTGTTTTCTGACTCTCTCAGACTTACGTGGTTCTTGTGTATTCGAAGATTATTGGTATAGTTTCATCATTGATGAACTATTTGTGTTCCATTAATGAATCGGTGCCTTGAATATTATTACTCCGATTTTCATCGGGTTTTACTTTCCTCCCACTTACCACTGCATATAGGTATTCCTTTTAGGAAAACCGCATGGCGAGCAACAATTTCATTGTTCTCTTTTGAGTTGTATAAGTATTATACTTTGGTTTCCCTATGATAACCTACAATTAGGCACTTATCCGATTTGGGTTTTAGTTTGGTATCATCCAAACATATGCCTAGCATTCCCAAATCTTTAGGAATGAGAAACCCGGTTTCTTTCATGTTCATATCTAATATGAATTCTTTCAAACAGATTTTTATAGAACCTTATTCAAAATAAGTATTGCACTGTTAATGTGTATCCGTTAAAGGAAATGGTAGCTCAGAGTGACTCATGATTAACCTCATCATGTCTAACAAAATTCGGTTTCTCTGTTCGAACACACCGTCAAACTGACGTGTTCCCGGAGGAGTCCTCATTGAAAAAATACTATACTCTTTCAAGTATTTGAGAAACTTATTGCTTAAGTATTTTCATCATGGTCTAACCGTGATGATTTTATACTTTAGCCGATCTGTTTGTCTATTTCGTGTCGAAACTGTAAAAGTTTCCGATTTGTGTTTCAAAAGAAACATATAACCATAACGCGATGCCACATCCATAAAGGTCACGAAATATTCATATCCACCTTTAGCCTAGCTAGACATGGGCCCACTTGCTTCACTATGAACTAGAGCTAACAGATCGGTGGAACTTGCACTTTTACCAAGTAAATAGTGTTATAGGCACTTTGCCCAATAAACTAGATTCGTAGACATTATTTGATTAGAATCAAATATGTCCTAGTACCCACTCTTCGAAAGTGTGGATATACAAGTCTTGTTTAATTATGTCCCAGACAACAATTCCACAATATAAGTTTCAACTGATTTATTCAGTTTTGAGCTATTTGTTTGTCATGTTATACGTTTGAGATTTTATTTATATTCAAAATATAAATACTGTTATTCACATCTAATGTGTTTATCTCAATATCATCTTTATAAAATAAAACACTTTAGTGTTCTAGAATATAAAGGTATACCCGCAACAGGTTAAACCCTGATATAGAGATAATGTATCTAGTCAAACTAGTTACATTCTAACAGTTTCCTAATTTAAGTACACACAGGAAAGGTAGTTCCTAAACTTATGTGTCTACGGTTAAAACATCGATTGTTGTCCCGTTTCCGACTCGTAGGTAAATCTCAACTGAAGTCAGTATCCTGCTCATAGCAGATTCTGCACATCAATACATATTTATGTATCACACTAAGTATCTAAAATCTAATTTTAATACAAGTAGTGAACATATTTTATGACAAACATATTTGAAGTCAGAGCCTTGTCCGTTCTTCAATTCCTTCATGTCTGCTTTGTCCAAACGGCAATCACGCTTCCGCGATCCCGTTTGCCACATTTTAGGCAGACATTTTGGGATATGTCATTTGTCTTCCCAGAAGATTATAATGATTTTGCCTTTGCCCATTTTCCACACCCAGAAGCCTTTGGCCAAGCCTTGGCCTTCCGAATGTCGAAGTAAGGTGCGCCTTGCGCTACTTGCCTTATTGCAAACTTTGGCTTTGACTCCTTGAGAATGGCCATTAACTCTCCAAGAGTTATGTATTGCAATTTTAATACTCTAAAATCTAAGTATAGATTATGAAGATCCTTCAATTTCATTATCATACTTTAAGGATCTAATCCTTAGTTCTGATTAAGAATTAAGGAGTCTATTTGGCAAGCATAACGGATTAAACACTAAAGTTATCATCACATGAATATTCCAAATATCATGCTCTACTATTTGCTTAACTCCGGGCTTAGGCCTAATATGTTTTTTATAAATAAAGTAACTTATTAGTTTCCAGGACCATCCTGAAACTTTATTCCCAATTTGAAAATTAAACCATTTAAATACATTTTCCCTAGGATTATGTTTTAAACGTTAATCTTTCAATTTTATCTTGATTGCTATAGTCCAACCATCCAATCAACGATTTAGGTACTATTTATTATAATGATTACTATAGTCCAACTATATAATCAACTATAATTTAATAGATTAAATTCAATTATATTGATTACTATAATCCAATTATAAAATCAACTATAATTAATTAAATCAAATATATTGATTACTATAATCCAATTATATAATCAACTATAAATGAAATAGTTTGAATACAGTCCAACTGTTTTATTAAAACAACAATTAAATATTAGTCCAACTAATATTTAATTTATTTGACGATATTTGATATGAGCGCGTATGGCAAGTAACTAAACGAGTATTGCAAATTTAATACTTGCCTCCCACTATTTTTCGGCGAGCCTCTAACCCTCTGTCGAGTTCTCGGGAAACCGTGTTTCCTAGTGGGCTAGGATCCCGTTAAATAACACACAATCTTGACTTTGGCCAACAAATTGTATGATAATTAACTAGGTAGATCTCTAAGATCAATTGGATCCCATCCAATTCCTAGATCCAGTAGGGGGACATCCAAGTCCGAAACATATATCTTATATATGACAATATATCCAATATATTGTCTAACATTTTTCCTCTGAATCAACTAAGCCTTGGCTTTGGCACAACAAACTTAGTGATCCCAGTTAAGCGAACCCATTGACCATGGAAAGCTTCGTAATCAATGTCGATGGACAAGAAGTGATCTTAACTTTGGCCAACAAATCACAACTTGGATAAGACACCAATATGGAACAAAGCTCTCGTGATTCAAACACATCCTCGACGGAAAAAGGTCTTGACTTTGACCAACAAAACATAATAAGGCGCATATAAATAAATAATAATGATATGCGGATGGATACTTAACACATTGATCCTAGATCAAATCTCTCCCTTTCCTATCTCCCGCTAGCACAAGTATTGCTTCTACCCGTTACATAACACTTCTAAAGAAACCTCATTTACATTGAGGGAATAGGTGAGAAGAGAAATACACAGAGTCAAAGAGGTAATAGGCTGGACACGCAGGTCCAATTAATAAATTCTAAATTTATTACAACAATTTCCAAAATTGCCCCACCCATCTAATATCCATCCGATATACATTATTCATGCATCGCAACCATGTATTCACACAAGCATGTTATCAATCAATCTTATCCAATTAATTAATCTGATAATTAATGACCATCCAAGTTCAAACAACGATTTGATTTTGCGCCAGTCAAACTCATTTTGCGAATAAGTACTCAAAGTACGAATTCTTGAATTAAATTAAACTACATAATTAAATCCAATTCAATTTGTATTTAATACTAATTCACTATTTAATTCCAAATTAAATATTACACTTTATTAACGAACCTTTATGACTTAAATTCCAATTTAATCGTTACGGGTCTCAAAGCCCGATTAACGTCCAATGTTAATTTAATTAAAGTCGAATCGGGCTTTCAATTAATTTCTTAAGACGTGGACTTTTGGTCAACTTGGGTCAAACCCAATAACCAAAGCCCAATCAAGGAATAACCCCATAAGCCTAGAAATCAATTTAGGCCCAATTAAAATTTTAAAGGTCCATTAGTCGCATTTGGACTTTATGGAAACGGTTTTGGGCCCAATTGGATCCAACCAATTTAGCCTAAACCCATCTTGGTACAACCAAGCCCATTAAAGCCAATTAACAACTTTTAAGCCCAATTTCCAAAATTAGCCCAATTAATTAAATTACAAAAATTCCAAATTTCATATTTAATTAATCTAAAGTGTATTACATAATTAATTACCCAAATCAATATTTCCAAAACACCAATTAGCCTAATTAATCATGCTTATCAATATTAAAACATGTCCAACACATTTTAACAAAAAATCAAACCCATATACCATGCTTTATGTCTCGGCAATTAGGGTAATTTGATGTCCTATTTGAATTCAATCCAATTAAATCCAATTCAACATTAAATCAACATTCTCAATTGATTTCAAGTCATCCAATGAATCAAAAATAAAAAATTCCAAGACATTTAGGGCAAGCTATCTCTCGGCCAAGCTAAGATGTTTGAGGAAATTTGTTCCAAACAACTTTTCATGAAATTGATTCAATCAAACTTCAATTCAACATCATTTAAGCATACGTAATCATCCAATTTCATCAAATCATGCTCAAATACATTTTACCCAATTTTAACCCTAAATCAAGTTTCATGCTTTTAACTCGCTCTGATACCATTGTTGGGAAATCTCTAAGTCCCGAGGATCGATTCAAGCATAGAAACAAACATGTGAATACACGAGGAAGTTGCGGAATACTTACATCGATCAGTTGAGGCGATGCGGTGAAGAACAAAAAACTTTAAGCTCCCTCCTAGAGTGCTCGGCAGTGGCAGTTTTGGTGTCCTCTATTTTCGAGTTTTGCATGATCCATCAAGCTCCAAGCTTTGGTTGATATTCCAAGCTCACAAGTGGGTTTCCCTATCACCTTTGTATGTCTCCATAATGTGCTAGCACTCTTGATTTTGCAACAAAATCATCTATTTGCTTCTCCATGACTCACGACAGTGAGCTGAAACCAGAAGAAGAAAACTGCCCATTTGGACGTGAGAGAGAGGAAGAGAAAAAGAGGAGAGGTTGTGTTGGTTGGTTGCAAAATTGTGTATCTAATACACTTTTTAATTTCAAATTAATTTATCAATTTATTTGCTTTCCAAAAGTCAAACAATAATGCCAACCAACTCCATCAACTATTCACATCACTGAATCAATCAAGTGACAAGTTGTCACATCACTCAAAGTGAC
Organism: Zanthoxylum bungeanum; assembly: GCA_019454045.1. Taxonomy (NCBI): domain Eukaryota; kingdom Viridiplantae; phylum Streptophyta; class Magnoliopsida; order Sapindales; family Rutaceae; genus Zanthoxylum; species Zanthoxylum bungeanum. Next base: position 68,742 of record SKCR01015565.1, read on the forward strand.
TAATGATTTGACGCTTGATGTGACTAATGATTTGACGCTTGATGTGACTTGCGTGCCGCACTCGAATTCGAAATGCGAATGCGCTCGAAAACACTCTCGATCTCGGGTTCGCTAATTCCAAATTAATGATTTTTCCGTTGCGACGTAATTAAATAATTATGCCTAGCAAAATCACTATTCACATCGCTAACGAATTAATTCTAAATTAACTCGTTCGCCCAAATTAAAATCTAATTTCAATTCCGCGTCGAAATCCAATTTCGTATAATATATCGAATATATTATTTTATTGATTAATTCCAAATTAATCGTTATCTCTATTTAAATGATATTTTATCCTAGATAAAATATCTCCGTAATTAATCCCAAATTAATTTTCTCTCTACTAATTAATCCCAGATTAATAAAGTGCGAGTCATACGTCATCGGTGAATCTTCAGGAAGCGACCCATGAGATCCCCGGATATGTTGGTAGTAAATGCAGTCGTCGGACTATCCGAACAAGTAAGTACCTAGTACTACGTTTGTACCGATTTACAAGACAAGGTTGGCTTCTAGCAAAGCGCATGCCTACCCAATTCTCCAGAAATATCCTTACAGGAATATACGATCTATATTAGGCGTAGTATACGTAGTATTGCGTATTTCGATCCAGTATCGGATGTCACGTGCAAGGCCTGAGGTTGGAATTGTGTCTGCCCCGTACGAAGCGCATATCGGATCTCTGGTAACTAGTCTCTATAATCGGATAATCATGACCTAGTCATATTATCCCGATGACTGTAGTACAAAAGAGAACCAGTTCCGTATCCTACGTGACCATCATCTCCACTATGACTGGAGTGATACTTCCATCTTGACATCACACCCAATACACTACGATTCTCAATATACCCAGCAGAGGCGTACACAGAACCTGTTAAAGCCCTGGACGACCTGAAACCAAAGTATATTGATTGTCGCAAGTATTAGCGGTGCAAGTCTCAGGTTAAGACCAAATACACCTACCCTGATTTCGGACTTCCATAGACACATAGTCATACTACCAATGGAATTCCGAGGGGTCTATCCAGAGCGAAGCTGTTTTCCATGCCATCGGTAAAAAACAACCTCCTACTACACTTGCATGAGTATCCTATACCCAAATATATGAGAACTATGTTGTTATGCCCTCACAACGCGCACAAGTGTAATACTAGTCTTTTACGCATTATCGATGTCTAATCTCGATAATACTCTGACTAGGGATATTTAATGATTAAACCTTTGTGGATTGATACTGTCTCATATCATCTCAATCCAGGAACTAATCATAAGGACCTCCTATCATTTATACATCTTGGTGATCTAATCACAAAGTATAAGAGAGCAATTTCCTTTGTCACATAGTTAATTTGTACAACAACACCATGATCTGTACAAATAGTGACGCTATGGGTCATAACTGTCCAACATGCGTTTCTCAAGCGATACGTGGAATTGTATCCCGAGTTCAGACCGCACTACCATCCATTCAGATTCGGCTACGGAATTTACGTCCGGGTTTCCATCTGATATACCACGAGAGATAGCATAAAATAATTCATCCCATGGCCACAACATACAGAAACCAACAATACGCATGCAAAGAACTATTACTAATAAATGACAGAAAAAAGAACATGAATAAATAAAATGGTGCCCTCAGGTCTAACTTCTTAAGTCGCATTTTGGAAGTGCGTTCCACGGTTGTCGGAATGGTTGATGCTCCGCAACTTTTCCGATTTACTGGTTCGTTGTTTTCCTTCGTTGCTTCGCTATTTTGGGCTACTGTTTTCTCTGTTTTGCTGCTGTTTCTGGTCACTGTTTTAGCTTACTGTTTTGCGGTTTTGAGTGCAGTTTGTGGGGGACTGGTTTGTGGTTTTGAGTGCAGTTTTTGGGGCTGTTTTGCTGTGTTTTTAGGGTGTATTTGGGCTGTGATTTTCGGTGATTGCATGGGTGTATTTGGGCTATGATTTTTGGTATTTAGGGGACTATTTTGGATCTAATTTTTGGTGATTGCAGTGGTGTGAATTAAGAGGCTGTTTGAAGGGCAATGACGTGAAGTAGAGGGCTATTTGAAGGGCTTTAGGCGTGAAGGTCAGGGGGCTATTTGAAGGGCTTTAGGCGTGAAGGTTAATTTGTGGTCAATGGGCAGTTTACTTGTGAATGTGTGTTAAGGGCTGCTAGGGTTTGTGAGGGTAGTTCGTAAGTGGTCTATGTGAATATTGGTTGAGAGAGATAGAGGCATGAAGATGGAAGAAAGAAGAATGGTTCTTGGTGCCGTATGGGTGCCAGTGAGGCTGATAGTAGTTTGGCATCAATGGAGAGGGATTTTAGGGCAGTGTGTTCACGGCAATGGCAGGGGGAATATCTTTGCTTTTTGCGTGAATGTGCCAGGGGTCCAAGGGTTTGGTTTTGGTGTCTTTTATAGGAGAGGGTTAGGGTTGTCATTGTATGGGTAGGAAACGAAGATTGTGTCATTATGGGGATATCTTTAAATTAGTGTGTCATAAGGAAAAATCTATCTAATTTAGGGAGGGATTTTTTTAGTTTAGGAAATGGATTTAATTTAATTAGGAATGTGATTTATGAGATTTGATTTGATTCTTTTAATTCAGGAATGTGATTTATTTGATTCTTTTAATTCGGGAATGTGATTTGTTTGATTCTTTTAATTTGGGAAGGTGATTTGTTTGGATTTCAATATGTGTTTAATGTGTAGATTTATTATTTTGGAGGGATTTGGGCGTGTGGCTTGGCCTTCTTTGTGGGCTTGGGTGTGTGGTTGGAGGTGTGTGGGCTTGTGGTTGGTTCTTTAGGTAGGCTTGGTGTAGGTTGAAGGGGTTTTAGGCCAAAGATGAATTTTAAAACAGAGATCCAACGGGCGAACCCGAAGCTAAGCAAACAAATTAAGTCCAACAAGGTACTGATTTCTGACTTTTCCTTTCCGACGTCCGTTTCCCGCGACTTCCGTAACTTAAAGGGTAGTGCCTCCATACGAGGCTCATTATCGAGACTTATATGTAAAAATGCAGTGCCTGCACACTCCATCTTAACAACTTCTTTTCTGAATCTTTTACTCAGAATTATCTCTTACTTTTGTTTCGTCATTAATCTACACCAGAAGGTCTTATGTCTTTGGTCTTCCTTTATTATACTTTCACTTATTTCTGGGAATATCTTGAGATAACCTTGAAGATATGTTTCTGCGATTATTGTCCAACGAGGGTTAGGGGGTGGGAGTTTATCCTGAGATCTTCTAATTATGGTGATCTAAATTTACATACTGCTCATTTATGAGCCTAGGACTCTCGTGCATTAGTATATCTGATATCTTTCCTTACACTAGGGCACTACTGCTAAAAATTCCCTTGTTCGCTTTCTTCAACTTTTACTTCTGATCATTTTCAACTATGAGCACACACTACTTCTTCTGTTAAATCCCTATAGAGTCATGGTCTCTAAAACTTCCTCGTACTTTCTTTGCACTCTTTCCTACTTAGTCTTTATTATTAAACCTTCTAAAATCATTACTTTCTCTCTCTGGCACAAGGTTTCTTTATTATCACGGATCTTTGAACTCCTTCCACCTTTACTTTCTTAAAGTTTTTCAATAACTTCAATTACTTAGGAAACCTCTTAATAGATCTTTGGTTTAGGGCTACTCTTCACTTAGTCTTTCCTTCTCAATACCATAAGATTCCTAATAAGTTGTTTACCATATTCCTGAGAATTGTTCTTCTGGTCTTTTCATTCTTCTGGTCTTTTCATTCTTCTAAGTCTTTACTTCTTTAAGGGTTCCTTAATTCAACGGTGGATTCCAAATTTAGCTCACTTATTGTAGCTTCGAACTATTCTATCTCATACTTCTTATTTATGTTTCATTGGACTCATCAATTTGGTTGTCTAGCTATCTTGCGATTTGTCTAACCTATCAATTACTATTCTTTACTGGTTGTTTCTTTACCGGGCTCTAAATTGAGAGGTGAGTACAAATACTCCATAAGGTCACGTATTTCCTATTTTACACTTAGACTTGGTGATGCTCTGGTTAGGTATCTATACGTTTACCAAAATCGAGGTTTCTAGAAGAAATGGTCATCATTCGTTCTATAGAAATTTAATCGACTACCCCACGCCTTGAAATCCTACTAAATTTCCTTGTTACATTACGCATCTTTCTTATTATTTACATTCTCTGTTTCTTCGCTCTATGTCTTACTACTGAGGCAAGTGATGTTTCATTCTCATAACCGCTTCTTAAATTTTTTCTCTCTATTCTTGCTTTAAACCGCGATTGGGTCACTTTATTCTATTGTCCATACTGGAACTCTTGCCACTTCCTAAATATCTCTAACTTTATAGGTTTATTCTTATATTCTTCTACGGATTACTACTAACTTGGGCTTATCTGTGGGTTCTACGACATTTGGTCTATTTTGTGGACTCCTACTAGTCTTGCAAACCTTGTACTGACACGTCTAAATCTTTGGGTTATTCTGGGTTCTCTCTTTCATACCTTCTGAGACTTCCTGAATTCTTTTCTTGGTTATCTACTTTCCATGGTCTTTCCATTTCTTAAGATGAACTCTCGTTGGGTTTCTTACGGTCTGTCACTATCTATGCTGGTAGGAACTATTTTATATTTCGTCGGTTCTTTTCTTTATGTCTCGATGGGTTTCAAGATCCTTGTTCTAGTGCTCTATGTCCTGGTAAAGTCTATTGCTCATGTAGGATATGTATGAGATAGGCTCTGTCAGGAAAGCTTCATTAACTTGGCATTACGGGGGTAGGTCAGGGTCTTATTTATTGGATTCCTTGACCAGGGCAACTAATTGTTGTTTCTGTCGTCCTCCATCTTATTTGCCTACGGCCCTAAATTCGGGAAATCTAAAATCTTTTTATCCTTATGGCATCTCACATCTATCAGAAGCCTTCACAAATAATCCTGATTTCTTGCTTCTTCTGCCTTATCGCTGTTCTTGGTTATTCGGGGAACTTGCTATCTATATGAGGTGCGAGAGCATTATTGGATCAATGGGGAAAAGTTTTCTGAGGAGGAAAGGAATCTCGCTTGACTCACAAAATAATCCCTAAACTATTTAGTGATTAAGTCACACAACAACTTTTGTTTTTGGATTTTTGTTTTTCTTGTGTTCTTCTTTTTCTTTCTCAACAATTGAGAGGATTTGGAAGAAGATCAAAAGGTGGCTAGGGTTAGAATCAATCCAATTCAGCAAAAAGAAAAATAAAACCTTTTTATACTTAAACAAAACCTTTCCCTCTTAATCTTGCAAAAATCGGCAATGGCATAATAAAATAGGAATAAATCTAATTTATTTTCATTAATTTTGTAAAAATAAAATAACTTTCCATAAAGCCAAAAGTGTTACAAAATTAAAAGGATTAATGCCATAATGTGTTTGTAACTTCCAAAATTAAATCAAGAGTTTCCAAAACCTTTTAATTGGAAATTACAACTTTAGCCTTATTAAATTATATCAAATATAATTTAATTTAATTCATTTAATAATTATTAAAACCATATATTAACTTTTAATATAAATTTCCAAGTGTGACATAATAATATTATTAATCATATTAATAATATTTATACCTTTGTGAGTATATAATTGGACTATCCAATTATACTAAATCCGTTATAGTAAATCTAGCTAGCACGGGGACCAAATGGACCTATGGTTCCGAGCTCCAATTATCTCGAAATATTAATTAAGCTCTTAATTAAATATTCTGAATTATTAACTCCGGGTTATTCCACTAAAAACCCGAAGTTGCACTCTCGTTGCCGCTGATGATATATTAAGCCGAACCAAGTCGGTGTCCATCGATATAGTCACTACATATAGATTAACCCTTCACGAGTATCTCGTAATTAGAGTCGGGTCATAATGTCTGTTATACCCCTCTAATTATTTTTACCTTAAGTACCATTAATTCTCTAATGAATGATTTATTCATAACGATTATGAATTTTAATCTTTCTATTCGTAATAGAAAGACTTGAGCACTCTAACCGTTCAAGTACCGAATCAACCCTTAAGAAAGATACTCATCTACTTCTCGCAAGAATGAGTGAACTCCATGTCTATGTAAAATGTTCCCAGCTACACAATAGACCATGCCCTTAAAGTACGTAGCTATTGGTCGGGACTGCTATACCAACCTCACCTTTGTAAATCAAAGGACATAGCCTGCCATGTAGGAGTTCATAGTACACTCAGGATTAAGATCAATCCATATATGACCATCTAGTAGATTGAAATGACTTTCTTTGTTTAACGGATGTTATAAGAATGTCATTTCCATATGGGTCCAGTCCTATATGATCACATCATATAAGGTGCCTTCATTCTCATGTCTCTACATGGACGATCCCGGATTAAGGTCGCCATACAAATATAGAATGGACCGCAGCTATAGATAAACCATAAACAAAGTACCCATTTTGTTGGCTCTCTATGGACTATTTAAGATTACTAACTTCAGACTTAAATCCTCTTGTGTATGACACTCATACACTAAGTCTGAAGGCACATAAGTAATCTAGGGTATTTCAAGATAATTTATAATATGTGAAATTAAACAAACACTTTGATAAATGAATAATGCATCATTTTATTTCAAAACACATAAAACCGTTTACATTACACGTAGCTTTAGGGCATACATCCCAACATGTTTAATGTGTGAGCTTGATGATGAGAGTGTATGATTATGAAGGTTTAGTAAAAGTCTATATTTTTTACCTTAGAGAAAATTATATGAAGGTTAAAGAAGGAAGACAAAAATAAAATTGGGGCTCAATTTATAGAGAAGGTGAAATACAGCCTCTGCTCTCTGTCTAAGATTGGTATAGTAGTTTACCAAAGCATAACAACTATATTACTATTGAAGATTAAAGCACAATACCATATTACTGACCGGTGTGGAGGCCGGTATGACGGTTAGCTCACCGGTATGGGGACCGGTGATAACCGTCCTGGTTCTAGTAGCTAAGCAAACCCCAACTGACCGGTATAGGAGACTGGTATGGAGTAGTCTGGTTCCAAAGAGCATGCAAATCTGCCCAAGGCAGAGCACTGTCATCGGTATGTCGGTGTGGGAGATAGGTATGTCGATCTCAGTGCAGAAAATGCATAATTCGAAAGTTGAAAATATTTTACACATAACCATAATGCATCTAAATTAATGTGGACATGTCATATGAAATTAGAGATTTAAATTATCAACTCATTTAGAAAGAGAGTCCTAAGCTAAGACCATATAATATCTTGAGTCTTCGCATTCATTTTTCTTTTTTCGACCAATGTGTTTCGACATCTTTTTGTAATGACTCGTTAATGCGCGTCGAAGTCTTCTAGTGTTACATCATCAAAATCCATCTTAAGAATATATCGCTAACATATAGAAGATTAAGGATTGATACCCTTCAACCATTAGTTTTATTAATCCATTCTCTTTACTTTCTTTATGTTTAATGTTGAACATGTTGTTGTTGTTGTTTATATTCTTCATCACCTCTCTTTCCACTCAAGAAAAAGAGATAAAATAACAAGAAGAATCAAGAATCAAGAAGAATAAGAAAGAAGATCAAGGATTGACAACCTTCAATCATTAGTTTTATCTATCAACTCTCTTTACTTTCTTTGTGTTTAATGTACATTTTTTTTGTTTTGTTCTTGCTGTTTATCTTCTTCATCATAAATTAAACCATTTTTCTAGAATTGCAATGAAACCTAACATGTAGTTTTTATCATTTAAATCTCCTTTTGATTGATTTTTTGCCTTCTATACATGGTTGTTTATTATATCCTATTCTTAATATTTTCTATTACTTAGCTACCGATAGGATTGAGTTGGTAGCCATAATGAATTTGAAAAATAGATTTTTATGTTTAGATTTAGATAGAATAACATATGTCATTAGATTATTTATGAATGAATTTATGTGTAAGATAGGAATATATCTGTGTGGCGTATGTAACTCTAATTGGAACTCGTTCTTAATGAGTCTTGCTTAATCTAATTCATAAAGGATTTAATGAGTTAGTTAATGTGGATCTTTCTACCTAATCAATGAAAGATGTTTGTAAATAAGTTAGAACTCTTAGTTACAATTCTGTATAGTTTTCAATCACAGAGAGAAGAAGAAAATTTATAGTGAATGTTGTGGGAAAATCGTGATCTTAGGATTTTTTTCATTATAAGAAAACTGGAGATTACCGACCGAATATTCTGTCGAAAATCTAAAAAATTGGTATTTGACTCGTCAGTGATATATTACTGATGAAATAGCGTCGATCGGTAACTTATCGACCGACTATATTTCGATCGGTGAAATTCTTCTCTTAATAATCTCGTATGTTTGAAGTTTTTTATTTGCTTAATTTTCATTTAATTAGCTTTCTTAATATACATTATTTTCATAGTCATTTGTTTAAATAAGATTAAGACTAATTTAACTTTAATAATTAACACTAATAATAATTCTCTGTGGGAACAATCTTGCAATTTATATTGTGTGCTTGCGTGAGTGAAATCGACAAAACAACGCATAACTTCATTTCCAAAGATGAGGCCAAATGTCTAGTCCTCAAGGGAACTAAGGAATAAGGCAGTAAACTTCCTCACAAAATGAATCACCGATATCACTCAAGATGCGCAAGAAAAAAAAAAGAGATAAGGGCAATCATTCACTGCTTAAAATTGAATTTTATTCCATCTTATTTTTGTCGTTCGTGCGACAAAATGACTGTCCATTTTGGCCTAAAAATAATAACCTTCAACCGATCGATTTGAGTCAAAATAGCAAGCTGTTTTCAATTGATAAGTCATTTTGACTAAACCGATCCGTCAATAACAAGAAATGACTTTTTTTATCTTAAATCTCTCTGAATGATTCTCAAAACAAGAAAACCAGATTGTGCCCGAATTGGAACCAACAACTTTATTACCTGCAACGAAGTATCTTTTTTTTGCAGTCAAACATCTTTTAGGCCATTAACAAAGAGAGAAGCAAAAACCTCCATTTGTTGTTTCTCTAAAGCAACGCCAACTTCAATACCACCATTTCCATCTCTACTCTCCGCTAGAGAAATAGCTCCATTATCAATTGACACAATCTCCACCTTCTTCGGCTTCCCCCACCCGAAATCCGACCCGTAAACATCAAAATGGTTTGATCCAGCGACTGAAAGCACTCGTGCTTGTACCTCTCCTTTGATAATTTTCATAAGCCTTGAAATCGTACTCTCTGATCCTTCAATAACATCGCCCTTTAGCTGTTTGATAGACTCACTTAGCTTCTCTGCAACAAAAGCAACTCCATTTTCCCCTACCAAATCACTTGCTTTTGTAATATTAACATGTCCACCAACGCAGTTACCAAAATAATTAACAGGAAGAGGAGGATTCAAACGGCTCCTACAATTCGCCGTGACCCCAAACATAACACTCTTATGAGCTGCTGCTTCTTCCTCTTCTTCTTGGGCTTTAACCAAGCAAACAAATACATGAGCACATGTCAGCACATAGGTTGATAAATGAAGCTCTTTGGACTTTTCCCCTGCATTTTCGTTAACCTTATCCCTAAGTTTCATTATATCTTCAGGGCTAAGCTCAAATGTCATTCGAACCAACTTGGAATTAACTTCTTTCATAGGCAAGACCTTCAAGCTTCGTGTACCATCAGTGTTAAAATCCAACCAGCTGTTCGCGTACACTACGTCAAGCCCTTTCGGATCTCTGATGAGATTCCGGTCAAAACACGGGGTTAGTTCAGGTAACAATGAAGGGTTTTGAAGCCCTTGATCTGGCTGTAATTGTTTGCATAAATAAGCCCAAGATTTGAAAAACATAGTGCTACTTTTTCCATCAAGAACTGCATGGTGAGATGAAATACCAATTGAAAAACCTTCATTTGGAAACAATGTTATTTGGATAGCAATTGGCTCCGCTTTATCGTCGGAAATAGACAACTGGGGCACCAGAGGATGTAATTCGACAGCTTCACGGGTTTCATTGTTGCCACAGAGGTGATTGAAGTCGGCGTCAGACTCAGCGACTGTCAGTGAAACGCCATCTTTTTCAGAGTTGAGGAAGTAATAGACAGATGGCTTTGAGGTAGATGCAGGCCACATGATGTGACCAGCGAGAGGGAGATAATGAAGGAGAGTGAGTGAGAGAGAGTGCTTGAGCTTTGGGAGGATTAATGAGTTGAAGACATTTTGGTTCAAGTCATTGAGTTGATAGAAGAAGAGGCGTTCGACAGGAGGAAACTTGAGCCAAAAATTGTCGAAATAGGTTAGAGGGAGACTCAAGCCTGCAGTTTTTGAGTCGGAGAAGTACGGGGTGAGTTTAGTAGCCTCATGTATTTTTACTCTGCTATTATTATTTTGTTGTGACATGGATTTGGAGACAGATTAAGATGCAAACAACCCTAGTTCTAACTTCGTATTTGGCTTTTCAATAGTGTTTAAATAGCCTTTAATAAAACTAAGAAAGAAAAATAAAAAAAAGAAAATGTAGGCTCTTCAAATTGATCAGGTGATAGGATAGAATCCATAACAAAATTAAACCAATGACCAATGATATGATATGGAGAAAAGACCGATAAAAGTGTCAAAATATTGATGAAGATATATTTTATTTTAATTAGAGGAAATAAAAATTATTATATTAATAAATTAAAATATTATATTAATTTATAAAATATATTTTAATAAATTTTTATATATGAAGACAAATGTATATAGTCAGAATATTGATTAAGTGGAAGTAAAAATTAATAGATATTCTTTATTTCAATGAAAAGAAATTAAAATTATCATATTAATAAATAAAAATATATTATTAATTATATAACATATTTTAATAAAAAAAATAATAACGGTCACTAGTACTGACCACTAAATAATTCCGTCAAAAAATAAAAATACAGTTATATTTTGGTCTCGGTTTCATCTCATCTTTGACATTTTCTAAATCAAATTGACTAGGTCGGCAATTGGAATAAATTACAAAGACAAAACACACAAGGACACATGAAAATGTGCAAAAAAGATATTGCTAAAATATAACGTCGTATTCATTATGACTTGTTTCCATCATCTAATTAATCATATAGAAATGAATGAATGATAAAAAATAGGGTCATTTTCAGTACTGCGTGCGTCGGCACGATATAAAACAACAATAGAGGGACGAATGATACATAGTAGAATATGTTAGGTTTTGGGGTTAGCGCGACATCCATGTGATTGAAATTTAAATTTTTTTTTCCAAAATTACTTTAAGGATCGTGATTATGTTGTTATTGATGTAAACAATTTACTATTAAATTAATCTATATTAATTTTAACATGCATATAACAAATTTTATTTATCAATATAAATAATAATTTACTAATGATAAAACATACATTGATGTGTTTATTATCTTTCTCGAGCCTTTTGAATGTCCTCTTTGATTTTTCACTTGTAGTAGTGCACCAAGCGTTACACCTCTAGTTGGCACACTAATACTCCTCTACGAACAAATCGTTCCCACTTGAGAGAACAAAAGAAACCATTTTCTTTTTTAGGATGTTGAAGTCTTTAAAAATAAATTGGAACTATTCCAATAGAAAGATGAAATCGCAAACACTATTTTCGCTTAATCTATATATGAACTACTATATTTGCGCATGTATATATATAAAGCAACGTGAACAACAAGACCTTTTTGTTATTATTTTTCTTTTTGCCTTCAAGGTGAACAACAACTTTTGCCTTATTTTAAAACCACATATATCTTTTTTCTTTAACGTGAGCGTGTATATATAGGCATAGGATTTGTTTCAATTGTATATCAATACAATAAAATCAATCAAATATCTCTCTAAATTAAATTTGGTCTCTCAAAGATTATTTCCAAAATAAAATTAGGATACTTAATCAAATTATGAATCCTAATTAAATAAAGACTTCATTATTTAATCTTAATTATGACTCTAATTAATTTGGGTGCTAGCCCATTACATTAAAGTCCAATAGATTAAATATTATTTTGGCATAATAATTAATTAACTATTAATTAATTAACTAAACTTACTTAATTTTAATTAACAATTAATTAAAATTACTTTCAATTTATTTAATATAAATATCAAATATTTATTAAACAATTAAATCTAATTTTATATTTCGAATTTATTAATCAAATTAATATTTTCGAAATATCCCGAATATTCTAATCTAATTAGGAAACGCCAAGATAATAATTTATTAACTTTTAATAAACATCCTCGAATTTGTAACATAAACAAGAACTATATTGTGCGACCGTCCTAGGTTCATTATCGAGTAGCAGTGGAATAATATTAACTCTTTAATATTTCATCTCTATGATATTCCACAGACCATGGGTAATCGCCTAAGAGCAAGTCATGGCCCCTAGTCGATGAAGGAAGAGCATACGAACTGGCCATTCCACCTAGCATGGACAGGATACATCCGGTCTTTCATGTATCTATGTTACAGAAGAATTTACATGACGAATCCCATGTGTTGGAGCCTCAGACAGTTGATATTCATCAAGACTTGTCTTATTCGGAACAACCAGTGGCTATTGTGGTAAGAGAGACAAGGAAGCTACGATCTCGATGGGCTCCTTCAGTCAAAATGATTTGGAAACATCACAAGGAACAAGAGGCTACCCGGGAACCGGAAGAAACCATGAAAGAGCAATATCCCCAACTCTTCGTCGGTGAAGGTACACACTTTATCCTTTAAACATTTTGATTCGAGGACGAATCATTTTAAGGGGGGGGGGGGGGAATTTGTAATGACCCCAAATGTTTCGTTCGGCTAAAGACGTCCATAATTTTCTTTTCCGGGTTAGTAAATAATTTCGGGACCGACTTGGAGACAATGAACAATTATTTAATTTTAAGTCCAATTTTGTTTTTAGTTTCTTACATGGCCCAACATGAGTTAGGAAGTAGGAAAAAGAAAAGCCCAAGCCCAACTAATGAATTGTCTATATTATTGTAGAAAATTGGTTAAGTTAAAAATAATACAACAAAAGGGAAACATTTCTTCATTTCTTTCTTGGCACAAACGTGAGTGAGGGAAATGAGAGAAAAAGGAGAAAGTTTTCATTTTCTTAGAAAGAGTTGAAGCTTGTCAAGAGTAATCCATTCAAGCTAAACCCTAAAAGAAGATAAATGAGATTCTTGGTGCATTGCTAAGGAGAAATGAGTTGAGTTAAAGTAAGCAACAAGTGACCCAAATTTTGATGATTTGAATTTTGATAATTAGATGATTGTGATGTGTTCTTGGTTTGATGATAATATAGTTTGGTTGTTCTTGAGTGAAGAAATTGATGAATGAGAGTGTTTTCATGTTTTTTTTTTATTTTTTATTGAAGTATAGGAAAAGATGATAAAATTTTGGTTGAAGATGAGATGTTTGGGAGTGTTATTTGATGTTAATTGATGTGTTGGAATTGTGATGTTGAAATAAAATGGGAGTTGGGAATGATCATCGGTGAAGCAAATCTGCCCTTGGAATTGGCGTCGCGTCGCGACGCACCAAGCTCGCATCGCGGCGCAGATGAGGCAGAGAGGTGCATCTCGCGTCGCGGCACGATCAAGGTAAAAACGTGCATATGATTTGCACGGGCACGTCGTGACGCGTAGGAGACCGGCGTCGCGATGCGACACCAAAAAACTAAATTTTTTTAGAAGATGCGACGCGTAACCAAGAGTCTGAATTTTTGATTTACATTTCATTTAAAGAATAGAAATGTTCTAAAGGGGTAATCCAATTATATTAAAGAATTTTATGTGATTTCGAACCGTATTTTATAACCAATGTTTCTAACTCATTGTATTCTATATAGATACTCATCAGGAGCCGCGTTCGCCCCCAGCGACGTAAAGAGAATTTGATCAGGCTTCAATCTGTGAATGGATCTTTTTCCTTTCAAAGTTGATTTGAATACATTTATTACTGTTTCAGACTTATTTTTAAAAAGTTTTAGGGCGTTAGCCTTATTAAATTATCAGTTACTTATTGAGTGAGATTTGATTTGAAAGTTTTAAAGTTTAAAAGCATTATTTTTTTATATTCAAGGCATGGGGGAAAAAACCATCTCAGCACTTACTTATGGAATTGACGGACAGAGACCGTGTGCACACGTAGTTCAGGACTAGGGGGACGGCGATCCGTAACGCCCCTAGACCCTAGTTTCAGAGCTCGAAGGGTAGCATAGATCCGAACCCTCAGTTCTAGTACAATAGCTTGGGGGACGGCGATACGTAACGCCCCAAGACCACCAGTTTTAGGGACATGAGTGGCATGCTTTGGGGGACGGCGATACGTAATGCCCCAAAGTCATGGATTTGCACTTCTGGCTCCAGTTAGGCGTATGGGGGGACGACGATACGTAACGCCCCCATGCGTCAAGTTTTTCTACAGCACCAGAGATATCTTTCTCAGAAAGTTTTCAGAAAAAGGATTTCCCAGTTTAAAAGAAAAAGAACCAGTTTTCAAGGAAAGTTTTCAGAAATGCTTTAAGTATAAATGATTTCATATAAATGTTCTGATTCGGTTTCTTATTTTGTAGCTCCACTCACTGAGATCCTCTGGACTCACCCCACCACTTCCCAGTTCTTTTGCAGGATTCTTCTTTTGGTGAGCCATGTGCCATTTTTGGAGACCCAGTTCAAAGACAAGTGTTACACTGCAGTCACTAGTCGTCGGGTTCATCATTCCAGAGTTATGTTCATATAAAGTGTAGTCCTATGAGACGTAATTTTGTTGTCTCATTCGACATGTGTTGATGTTGTATATATATTATAATACTCTTAGCCATGTATATATATACATATATTTGATTTCATGATCTAGCATTCAAGTTTATTTAAGCATTTAAGTTTGCATGTGTGATTCAGAAAACATTGCATAGTATTAAGATAAGAACAAGTGTTCTAGTAAATGTGATATAGGCTTAGGCAACAGTGGGGATCTATTGCTTGCCGGTAACATTCCCGTACTGGGGATGTTACAAGGGCATACACTCTAACAAACTCCCACTTGCACTAAAGCCAGTTGTTATGATACCCAATGCCCATCTTCTCAAGATGAAGCTCCATTTGTTCTTGGATCATTGGCTTTGTGAGTGGATCAGCTATATTGTCAGCTGAAGGTGTTTTCTGAATGGCTATCTGCTCATCTCCGATATATTCTCTTAATATGTGATACTTTTTCTGAATGTGTTTGGATTTCTGGTGCGACCTTAGTTCCTTGTCTTGTGCTATAGCCCTATTGTTGTCGCAGTTCAAAGGGAACGCTCCTTCAATGGCTGGAACCACACCTAGCTCTGTAACGAACTTATTTATCCAAACTGCTTCTTTCGCTACTTCCGAAGTTGTTGTGTATTATGCCTCAGCATTGAAGTCCGCAATAGTGGATTGGTTGGCGCTCTTCCAACTGACTGCTCCTCAATTACATAAGAAAATGAATCCAGAGGTTGACTTATAATCATCAGTGTCTGTTTGAAAGTCTGAGTCCGTAAACCCTTCCACTTTCAGTTCTGGTCATCCGTAAATCAATATCATATTCTTAGTTCTTCTTAAGTACTTGAGGATTGCCTTGACTGCTATCCAATGACATTCTCCTGGATCGGACTGGAATCTGCTTGTTATACTAATAGCAAATGTGATATCTGGTCTTGTACATAACATGGCATACATGAGACTACCTATGGCATAAACATATGGTACTTGACTCATACGTGCTCTTTCTTGAGGTGTCTTGGGACTCATCGATCTAGATAGATGAATTCCATGCCTACAAGGCAATAAACCTCTCTTAGAGTCCAACATATTGAATCTCTTGAGCATATTTTCTATGTACAGACTTTGGGACAAACCAATCATTATTCTTGATCTATCTCTATAGATTCTTATGCCAAGAATGTAGGTTGCTTCTCCCAAGTCTTTCATTGAGAATGTTTTGGATAACCATACTTTGACTAAAGTCATCATAGCGACATCATTCCCAATAGTAATATGTCATCCACATATAATATTAGGAACGTTATGGCGCTTTCATTGACCTTTTTGTAAACACAGGGCTCATCCATATTTTTGATGAAACCAAACCTTTTGATCGCATCATCAAATCATAGATTCCAACTCCTAGATGCTTGCTTTAGACCATATATAGATCTTTACAACTTACATACTTTATGACTATCACATTTAGATGTAAAACCTTCTGGCTGTTTCATATAAATTTCTTCTTCAAGAAATCTATTTAGAAAATATGTTTTTACATCCATTTGCCAAATCTCATAGTCAAAGTAAGCTGCTATAGCTAAGAGAATTCTAATGGATTTTAGCATAGCTACTGGTGATCTGAGTATATCCTTTTGCCACTAGTCTAACTTTATAAGTCTCTACTTTTCCATCCTTTCCCATCTTTCTCTTAAAGACCCATTTACACCCAATATGACTAATTCATTCAGGAGGATCAACAAGTGTTAGAATACATGGATTCCATTTTCGAATTCATAGCTTCAAACCATCTAGAAGAGTCAATGTCTGACATTACTTCTTCGTAGTTTTTTGGGTCATCAATATGAATCGCTTCACCAATCATAAAAGATTCAAAATCTTGTTGATTGACTAGGGTATATCTCAGTGGCATGCGAGATTCCCTAAGTGATCTATGAAGTGGTTGTGTTTCTTGAGGTGCTTCTTGTTCTACTTGTTCTGGTTCTTCTAAGGTGAGTCAATTCATTTTCCAGAATCCTCTTCTTGAAAGACTTCCTCATCTAGGTCCACTTCTTTCCCAGTACTTCCCTCATGATCCTCAATGAAGGTAGCATTTCCATTAACCACTATCTTGGGATCAGAGGGAATGTAGAAAGAGTATCCCATCAAATCATTGGGATATCCTACGAATTGAGCTTTTTCAGATCTTGAGTCTAGTTTTTCCTTAAAGACTTTCCTTACATAGGATGGACCACCCCAAATCTTCAAATATCCTAAATTAGGACGTTTACCATACAATGTCTCATATAGGGTTTTGGGCACGAATTTGATCGGAACTCTATTTAGAACATGCAAGGCTGTTTGGAGAGCATATCCCCAAAAGGACGTCGGTATATCAACAAAACTCATCATGGAACGTACCATATCCAATAGGGTACGATTTCTCCTTTCAAAGACATCGTTATGCTGAGGTGTGTAATGAGGTGTTACCTGTGACACTATTTCACGTTCCTCGAGACAATCTTGAAATTCGGTACTTAAGTATTCTCCTTCACTATCAGATCATAGATTTTTAATACTTTTTCCCAATTTGTTTTCTACTTCATTCTTATACTCTTTGAACTTTTCAAAAGTTTCTGACTTATGTTTCATTAGGTACAAATACCCAAATCTTGAACAATCGTCAGTGAAAGTAACGAAGTATTGAAAACCACATTTGGCCACTATACTAAGTGGGCCGCATACATCAGTATATATAAGTTCCAAGGTTTCTTTGGCTCTTTCGTTTTGTCCTACAAAAGGTGATTTGGTCATTTTTCCTTTGAGACATGATTTGCAAGTTGGATAAGGTTCTAAACCTAATGAAGGAAGTAAGCATTCCTTCTCCAATTGTGAAATTCTTTTCTCTCTAATATGACCTAATCTTAAGTGCCAAAGGAATCTTGAATTAGGATTATCTCTTGGTCTTTTATTTTTATTATATTTACTTCTTTGTTATGATTATCATTCATTTGCAAGATATACAATCCATTTACTTTTAGTGCAATACCAATAAATTTATTCAGATAATAAATATTACATTTCTCATTGATAAAATGAAATTCATAATTACATTTTGTCAATACTGGAATGAAAACAATGTTCCTTATTGCACTAGGAAAATATAAAACTTTATCTAATTAAATTAAATGTCTTGATGGCATAGGAAGTTGACACGCCCCTACGCTGGTTGCAGAGACAAGTTCTCCATTCCCAACTTTCAAGACCACTTCTCATTTCTTAAGTAACCTCTTACTCATTAGAATCTGCGGAGACATACAAATATGTGAGGTCGCAGCAGAATCTAAAATCCATGAATGAGATATGGAACTTATTCCAAGATCCATTTCAATAACAAAGAACGAGGACGTACATTCCTTTTGTTTTTTCAAGCTCGCAAGGTACTGATGACAATTCTTATTCCAATGTACTTTCTTCTTGCAATAGAAGCAGTCATTTTGGGCCTTATTTTCCTTATTTTTCTTCGATATGCCTCCAGTGGGCTTAGATTTCTTAGATACTTGTTTCTTACCCTTTCCTTTTTTCTTGCCCTTGTGAGGACTAGAGATAGTAAGAACAGCCCATTTATCATTTCCCTCAACCTTCAAGATGTTTTCAACCTTTTCATAGGTCTTTAATGAGCCATGAAACTCACTAAGTGACCTAGTTGACCTAATCAACTTATTCATATTGAAGTTGGAAATGAAGCCCTTGAAGGCGGGAGTCAATGACTGTATGATCAAATCCATTTTAACCTTGAACATTATTCCTAGCTCAAATGTATCTGTTTGATCAATCAAATTGATCATTTGGAGCACATGATCAGAGACTGGAGTCCCATCCTTCATCTTTATCCTTAATAACTTGCTAGTAATGTAGGGGTTTTAAGGGGTATCACCGGGTAACACAGCGGAACGCGAAAAATCAAAATTTTCCGATTTCAAATTTTTTTCTTGAACAATTAAAATAAACTTATTTATTTTAATTACTCAATACTTACAATCTGAAATTTGAAATTTTTACAAAAGAAATCATATTTCTTATTAATTATTGTTAAAGGCTTAATACTTTCCATTTTAATCATTTTAGTCCTAAATTGTTCAAAGCAAACTTAGGTGATTTCCAATCACAACCAAAATGATTTGTACATCAAATATACACGAAAACATAATTCTGAAAACTTTTTCCAGATTTTTCATTAATTACAGAATTGCCCCCAAAACTTTACATTTTGATCATTTTGGTCCTTAAATTGTCAAATAAAATTTCGAATGATTCCAAATCAGTACCAAAATTATTTTAACATGTCATACACATCAAAATACAAATTGCAACTCAAAACCACAATTTCTTGCAAATTACTGTGAGCTCCTCCAAGTTTCCAACTTGTGCATTTTAGTCCAATCTTTTTTCAAACAAGTCAAGATGAAATCCAATCATCACCAAACTTAATATACATCATATATACATCATTACACAAAACATATATGAAACGCCCCAAATTTGGAAATGGTATAAACCCTAATTTCGTAAAATCATCAATATGATCAAATTACACCAAATTAAACAAATCCAAAGTTTCAATCAAGTCTCTACCACACCAAACAAGTCTCACCACTTTGAAATAACTCTAGAAAAATTATAGGTCATCAATGAGTGGCCCAAAAACTCTAGAATGGCAACTAGATCATCAAATGATCAAAAGAATGCTTAATAACACCTTATAAGCTTTCTTTAAGTATCATACATGTAAACACCCATGATCAAAACTTCCAACCACCAAAAACATAAACAAGAATGAGTAGAAAAACCTAAGAACTGCACATGCTGTAGCCATGGATGAAAGGAACAAATTACCCTCTAATGAAAGGTTGGAAATACTTACTAAATCTTTGCATTTTCTTGATTTGAATCTTGTTTCTTCATTTTTTATTCTTATAGTGTTTTGTTTTTCTTTTGAAAGTATAGACAAGAGTTTGCAAATGAAAAAAATTTTACACTTTAAATACTTAGGGTTAATGGTCGAAAAATGCTAAGTGTAAAGGAAAAAGATATTTTCAATTTTTAACTTATTAAAACAAATATCTAAGTTATCAAAACCATTTTGATTACCATTTCCTTTAATGCATAAATCAATAATATACACTTGTTAATCATTTCCTAACTTTATTATAATGGTAGATATTTATATTTTAATTACTTTAATCATTTAACAATTAAATAATTAATTAAATATAAATATCTCAAATATATGTATTATATTTACTTTTAATATCTCAAATACATATATTAATGATATATGTAAAATATCATAATTTGACAATTAATTAATGTGTATTTAATAATATCAAATATTAAACACAAATACACACTAATTAGGAAATGACGATTCGGCCCCTAATGCATATATTTTTCGTTTAACAGTTAAACGATTTATAAATAATCATCATTATTTATAATAGTTGCCCCAGTGCTGTACGAGTATATTTCATTAGTGAGACTCTCTAGATTCAGGCATATCCGTCATGAAAACTAATTTCGTGTCTATAATCTACTCACCCGTAAATTATGACGACCACAGATAAACTAGCTGAATCATACAGGTCGAGGTCATTGCATACATATAATCCCTCCGTCACAGGTATCTGGATTATCCCAGAGATATAGATATAAACGTCAAATCTCTATAAGGATAATCCCGTCAATATATCTATTAGTAATCTCTAAATAACACTCAGAACTTACTTTCGAAGTATACCACGGCCATGGATTTAACAGATTGTTAATCACATATGGACTACCTATGCCCTGTACACAGAACTGACGGATCCTATCTTGATATACATAGGCTATCCGGAGGATCGGTCCACACCCAACGAACATCCTGAGTTCTGATCTCAATAGATCGGTGACGTGACCGCCATCTATGTGTGGAAGATATCTCATACATCCACTGTGGTAGCCTGACCGGCGTAAACACACACGTATAACGCAAGCGCACGTATCGTTCAAGTAGTATAAAAATATCGATCCCACGAGGACTTAATTCCTACTGTTGTTATTAATTATTGAATCTATTTATTTACAAATATCTAATTGAGGGTGAAGAGAATGATTGCTTGATTGATTTTGTTGATTGTAGTTTTGCAAAATAAATAAATAAATAAAAAGACAAAAGAAAATACTAAAGAAAATAACAAAAGACACAAAGATCTAGGGTTGTGAATCCTTCTAATATCTTTCAAAAGATGAAGTGATTATTTTATGTTTGTGTAATAAATCAGTTTACTAACCTGGAACACTAAATTATGCAAAAGCCTCTGTCGATGGTCAGACGCAAATACCCAGTTTAACCCAATTGAACCATATGTCTATGTCAACCAAATTATCTGGATTCATTAAGTTTAAGTTCCAATTATGGCTACCCCCGCCCGACAGGTATATGTCTATCCTGTAAGGAAATCTATTAAAGGGTTATCTATCCTCAAGGAAGATCGTGGGCTATTAAGTCTAAGGCTGAAACCTAAAATCCCTATGTCTAGTTCATTTTAGATTTACCACATCAATCTTATTGGTGATCAGACAACAAGAAGCATTAAGCTTAAGACTTAATAAGTAAACCTTTAAATTACCCAAACTATAAAATAACCCCTTATAAACCGGTGATATTAGAATTCATCACAACCCCAGATAATTAACACATAACTAGGGCTAGTAAAAACTTAAAAGTAAAAGACATAAAGTAAAAGCTGAAAAGTAAAATAAAATAAAATGCTAAGGTAAAATGAATTACTTTTACTATTTACTATTTTAGATATCTCCCATAAAATAATATATAAACTTGTGATAATATTACCAACCGACCAATCTGGCGGTATCCTTTATTAGTCAGGTTTAAACCAGATTAAAATGAATTACCAACCGACCAATCTGGCGATATCCTTTTTTAGTCAATATTTTAAATAGTGAATATATTATTTTTAAGGGAGATTAATCTAAATAGTAACAGTAAAAGAATTACCTTTCACCCTAGCTGGGGAAATTACCTCCTCATGGTGAATAGTAAAAACTGTAAAAAGTAAAAAAGTAAATTACTATATTAACAAAACGTAATTAAAATTATTTACAAAACTAAAAACTAAAAAAAACTAAAAACTAAAAGAAACTAGAGAGAGAAACTCTCTCTTTACATAGAATAGAAGAGAGAGAGTGGTACAACTAAAACTGAAATTTCGAACTGAATTTATAGGCCCTGGTAGGCTTCCAGCGTCGCGACGCTGAGGCACTTGGCGTCGCTACGCTAGCTTCTGTCGACGTGGCACGCTCTGGTTCGTCGGTTTGAAGATTCTGGATAAGCTGATAAGGTGACACGTGGCGAGGTGGTTGGGCTTCAATTATTGTGACACGTGGCGGCTTCTGATTGGTCGATGAGATTCTTATCCGCCACGTGTCAGATAAGGATTAGATACTCAATGATTGATGCTGATGTGGGGGTGACGTGGCGACACGTGGGAAAGAGACTGTCGGCACCGTAGGATTGCGACACGTGGCACTTCCTATTGGCTGATGATGACGTGGCAGTGAGGTGGCAGTTTGACTTGGTCAACCTGGTGATGTGGCTGATGACGTGGCAATGACGTGGAGTGACACGTGGCACACGTGGCGATGATGACTGTCGGCACCGTAGGATGTTGAAACGTGGCACGACGCATGTTAGCAGATCGGCTGTGATGGTGACATGTGGCACGTCGCATGTTAGCAAAGTCAAACTTTCTCAGATTCTGTCACGTGGACTCGGCACACGTTAGCAATGTTCGGCGCACGTTAGGCGTCGCGACGCGGAAGGTCTTGGCGTCGTGACGCGGGAAATTTACTGAATTGCCATTTTCGTCCAATTTTCACTGTTTTGGCCCAAATCACCTCCAAAATGTCCTGAAACTTTATTTATCTACAAAATAACACAAAACACATTAAAATATTCACAAAACTCAAGAAACTATACAAAATATTAGGTTAAATGAGTGGGAAATAGTGATAGATTTACCACTCATCACACCCCCAAACCTAACATTTTGCTAGTCCTCGAGCAAAACATAAAATAACATAAATAAATTAACTAAGCCACTTTCCTAGGGATCACGGTTGCATTTAGCGTATGTAACAAGCCTTTAAACCCCTAGGTGTTCCTAGTGGACGAGTTGTAGTCTCGTGAGGGTTTACAGCAATGATAACCACAAACATTTTACAAAAGTAAAAAGGTAGTAAAACTAATGCACACAAAAGCAAAAAGACAAGCGAAAAAAGAATAAAGATGTTAGTGACTAATCAGGTGAAACTTCTACTCCAAGTTACTAGTTGTTTTGTTTTATTCTAAATTATTGAATAAGTAAATTCTCCGATTATTTTTATCATTCTTCATATACATAGCCAACAAAATACTAAACAACTCATTTTTGCCCACAACAGCATAAGTGCAGTTGATAAGAGAGTAATATTTTTGTCCTAAAGTTCTATCAGATTTCACACCTTTTTGGATCAATGGAATAATTTTTCTCAATTTTCTGATTTTTTTCTTGATTTTTTTTATTTATATACAATATCTTTCGTCTATGTAGCGAGTGTTGGGTCAGTGACTCCCAAACCAGTTGGCTTTAGGGCACCAGGTGTTAAGACACCCCTACAGACTTAATTACTCAGACTTCAGATATATATATTTTTGTAGCATATTCGATCCATGTAACGAGCTTTGGGCCAGTGACTCCCAAACCAGTTGGCTTTAGGGCACTAGGTGTTAAAACACCCTTACAGACTTAATAACTCGGATCTCAGACGTTTTTTTTTTTTTTTTTTTACTCCATTGCTTTTTTGAGATGTTTCCTCCAATTAAACTAGAGCACTGAATATTACAAACTTTTCAATTTTAGCTCATGTCCGTATGTTACTATATATGTTGATAATATCTGTCAACTGAGCATATGAAGATCCATTTTAGTCCGTTTTAAGGAGAATTCACAAATTAAATAATTCAAAATGAAATAAACAAAAATTAACTTGTTTCGAAATAGGTTTGAGATACGTCTCAGGAGTGGAAACTCCTTACTCAGCTATCTCTTACCAATTTCACCTTTTTAGTCAAAATAAAAACACAAAAACACAAAATATTTTTGTAATTTTTGAAAATTTTTCAATTTTTTTGTATTTTTCGAAAAAATTTGGACTGAAAATAAAAATAACACACAACTAAAAACAAGGTACTGATTAACTAATTCCCTCCCCCAAACCTAAATGAGACATTGTCCCCAATGTCTTAAACAGTAAAAGGAGAGTTAAGAAGGTCGTATCTGGTTAGCTGAAATCTACAGGAAATTAAAGGTTAAGATCCAGATTAATCCGACGCCTCTTACCACGATCGTCCTCGGACCAATTTATCTTTGAAAGGATAGGGTCAACTTGTGGTTCATAGGCTATGAGTTGGTCTATTAGATCCGGAGCAGTTCTGGCAGTAAAGATGAGTTCTTTCATAGGTTTTGACACGAACCCATTTCTCCGAGCATCATCAAGAAACACACAAAGAAAATCATAAAATCCATCAACGTTAAACAGTCCAAGCGGTTTCTGGTGTATGTTCAGGTTCGCCCAAGATAGAACTATAAAAATTTCCTCCAATGTACCCAAGCCACCTGGCAAAGCGATAAAAGCATCAGCACGGTTAATCATTTCTACCAATCGTTCATACATACCTGGCACGATCAGTTCCTATCCGTTTGATGATCCAATAAGATTTGCCTCTGCCAAGGGTTTTGGGATGATTCCCAAAACATGACTGCCTCCTTCCTGTACAGCCTTTGAAACGATCCCCATAAGTCCGAGATTGCCTCCGCCATATATTAAGTGCATATTCCTTGCAGCTAAGACTCGACCCAATTCCTGTGCTGCTTCTACGTATTGTGGCTTAACACCAACACTACTACGGCAAAACAAGCAGATGTTTTCAACTCGTCTTCTTGAAGTGGCTTCCATTTTTTTTGTATTTCTTTTTCAACTCTGGATGCCTTCAAAAGTGCAATGACGGGCTGAATTTATAGTATCTGAAAAGGGTGAGTAATAATAGCACTAGTATCTTCCAAAGGACGTTTGTTAACTAAACAACAAATGAAATCTTGAAAGGTCAAAAATTCTGGATCCTATCTACGAAAATAAAGATAATTACAACAGAAAAACGAATCAAAGCAATAATTAAGGCAACATAATTGTGTACGCAATACGCCACTCATTTGGTATATAAATCCATTAGGATGCGTCTCAAGATTTTATTCCTTACTCATCCATCGGTAATGAATTGTTTCTCATCTTTGATTGCCAAACACAATTCCTTCTGTCTTAAAATGCTTCGTTTGTGCTTTTCCCTACAAAAATAACACACAAAATTAAAAACTCTACAACATGTATACACAAAATATGAAAACAAAAATTACAACAAATTGCATGGGTTGCCTCCCTGCTAGCGCTAAATTTTTCGTCTTCAGCCAGACGTGACTGAAATTCATCTGTTAAGGAGGTTTCAATGTCGTTTTGGATGTCCGATTAAAGACAATCTTGTGAGCGTTGCTTTTGAAGGGTCTCTTCCAACGGTAAAGTGGCAAACATAATTTTGTCCTATTCAGTGCTCGTGCCACCTTTTTAACCTTTGTTGCTCCAGTGATTCCTGCAAAGAAAGAAAGAAAATCAGGAGGTCTCGTATGGTGCTTGACTTGGAATGGGAGTTCCATTCTGTCAAGCTTCTGGGCGATATCTTTGATTTGTACTCCAAAAAACAGCGATGTTTCTCCTGAATGCTCTGGATCTTTATTAAGGTCAGACACTTGCTCCTCCATTTGCTTTGCTTCTTGTTCCACCTTTTCTTCACAGATGTATTGTAGAATTTTTGTATTCAGCTCTTCATCTGTCATCTGTGAGATACATGCTTCAAAATTATCAACCTGAGGATGCAAAGATGTTTCTGACATTAGGTTTTCATCCTCTGATGCGACTGGAATGGATGGTTCAGATAGATCTTCTTCAAACATCAAGGTAAAGCATGCTCCAAGATCTTCATTTTGAGGATTGAAAGTTTGATCCTCCGTTGTTGGTGCAGTTGGTACAAATAGATTAGCTTCATCCTCGTCAGAATCTGAATAATAAAAGTCAAATTGAGACTTTGCCGGTTCGGGCTCCTGAACTGATACCTCTGGTTGTTGATACTGCTCAGCCTCCTCCTCTGTTGAAGTGTCATTGTGAAATGATTGGTACTCGAAGGCTTCATTAGTGTCATCTGAAACTGGTTCTTGAGGTATGTAGTTCTGGTTTTCTGTGAATTGTCTCATTTGATCTGTCATCCTCTAAATGAATTCTGATTGTCTCTGAATTTGTGCATCTAATTGAGCTTCCCGTTCTTCGAGCCAAACATTGAGCATGTGAATCAACTGATCTTCCTCTGATGGTTCTGGTTCTTGATGAAAATCATAGGTGGATTGTGGATAAGATGGAAAATATGATGGTTCTTCGTACCTTGAATGATTCTGATAATTCTGCCACTCTGAAAAGTATATGCATTGATCGCTCGGGTGGTTACCATTACAAATTACACATCTCCCCATTTCGTTCTGATGAACAAATGTAGTATTGCTTGGTTCTGGCATCCAGTGATAGTTGTTGGGCTGGACAACAGGCCTCAGAAAACCGGACCGTTGCTCCCAGATTTGGGGTGTATCTTCTAGTAAAGCTCGTGATCTCTCAATCTCCCAATAATGTTCCATTTTTCAATCACCTAAAAACAAAAGAAAGGAATAGAAATTACAGATAAAAATAAAGAAAATTAGATATAAGTAAATTAGATAACTTCAAAATTAATAATTCAAGAAAAATAAGTCCCCGGCAACGGCGCCAAAAACTTGACCGGCGTAAACACACACGTATAACGCAAGCGCACGTATCGTTCAAGTAGTATAAAAATATCGATCCCACGAGGACTTAATTCCTACTGTTGTTATTAATTATTGAATCTATTTATTTACAAATATCTAATTGAGGGTGAAGAGAATGATTTGCTTGATTGATTTGGTTGATTGTAGTTTTGCAAAATAAATAAATAAATAAAAAGACAAAAGAAAATACTAAGAAAATAACAAAAGACACAAAGATCTAGGGTTGTGAATCCTTCTAATATCTTTCAAAAGATGAAGTGATTATTTTATGTTTGTGTAATAAATCAGTTTACTAACCTGGAACACTAAATTATGCAAAAGCCTCTGTCGATGGCCAGACGCAAATACCCAGTTTAACCCAATTGAACCATATGTCTATGTCAACCAAATTATCTGGATTCATTAAGTTTAAGTTCCAATTATGGCTACCCCCGCCCGACAGGTATATGTCTATCCTGTAAGGAAATCTATTAAAGGGTTATCTATCCTCAAGGAAGATCGTGGGCTATTAAGTCTAAGGCTGAAACCTAAAATCCCTATGTCTAGTTCATTTTAGATTTACCACATCAATCTTATTGATGATCAGACAACAAGAAGCATTAAGCTTAAGACTTAATAAGTAAACCTTTAAATTACCCAAACTATAAAATAACCCCTTATAAACCGGTGATATTAGAATTCATCACAACCCCAGATAACTAACACATAACTAGGGCTAGTAAAAACTTAAAAGTAAAAGACATAAAGTAAAAGCTGAAAAGTAAAATAAAATAAAATGCTAAGGTAAAAGGAATTACTTTTACTATTTACTATTTTAGATATCTCCCATAAAATAATATATAAACATGTGATAATATTACCAACCGACCAATCTGGCGGTATCCTTTATTAGTCAGGTTTAAACCAGATTAAAATGAATTACCAACCGACCAATCTGGCGGTATCATTTTTTAGTCAATATTTTAAATAGTGAATATATTATTTTTAAGGGAGATTAATCTAAATAGTAACAGTAAAAGAATTACCTTTCACCATAGCTGGGGAAGTTACCTCCTCATGGTGAATAGTAAAAACTGTAAAAAGTAAAAAAGTAAATTACTATATTAACAAAACGTAATTAAAATTTTTCCAAAACTAAAAACTAAAAAAAACTAAAAACTAAAAGAAACTAGAGAGAGAAACTCTCTCTTTACATAGAATAGAAGAGAGAGAGTGGTACAACTAAAACTGAAATTTCGAACTGAATTTATAGGCCCTGGTAGGCTTCCAGCGTCGCGACGCTGAGGTACTTGGCATTTCTACGCTAGCTTCTGTTGACGTGGCACGCTCTGGTTCGTCGGTTTGAAGATTCTGGATAAGTTGATAAGGTGACATGTGGCGAGGTGGTTGGGCTTCAATTATTGTGACACGTGGCGGCTTCTGATTGGTCGATGAGATTCTTATCCGCCACGTGTCAGATAAGGATTAGATACTCAATGATTGATGCTGACATGGCGGTGACGTGGCGACACGTGGGAAAGAGACTGTCGGCACCTTAGGATTGCGACACGTGGCACCTCAGAAGCCGCCACGTGTCACAATAATTGAAGCCCAACCACCTCGCCACATGTCAGATAAGGATTAGATACTCAATGATTGATGCTGACATGGCGGTGACGTGGCGACACGTGGGAAAGAGACTGTCGGCACCTTAGGATTGCGACACGTGGCACTTCCTGATTGGCTGATGATGACGTGGCGGTGAGGTGGCAGTTTGACTTGGTCAACCTGGTGATGTGGCTGATGACGTGGCAATGACGTTGAGTGACACGTGGAACACGTGGCGATGATGACTGTCAGCACCATATGATGCTGACACGTGGCATGACGCATGTTAGCAGATCGGCTGTGATGGTGACACGTGGCACGACATATGTTAGCAAAGTCAAACTTTCTCAGATTCTGTCACGTAGACCCGGTGTACGTGAGCACTGTTCGGCGCATGTTAGGCGTCACGACGTAGGAAATTTACTGAATTGCCATTTTCATCTAATTTTCACTGTTTTGGCCCAAATCACCTCCAGAATGTCCTGAAACTTTATTTATCTACAAAATAACACAAAACACATCAAAATATTCACAAAACTCAAGAAACTATACAAAATATTAGGTTAAATGAGTGGGAATTAGTGATAGATTTACCACTCATCATAACATAAGTCGAAGGACCACTATGCTACTCATCCTGAGAAGATTCTTATTGACGTTGGTGTACCATCCATTAAGAATTTTCGGTGAGTCGTTCAATTTTTATCCACTATAAACACCTACACGTCTATACGAGTCTACCAAGACTCATGGTTGATTGGGATAAACCATCAGACCAAGTCTCGATATACGACATGTACTGATCTCAATGGACTTAATTAACCGACCCGTGTTAGTAAATCTTGATCTGGAACTTTATTTGATAATATATTTATAGTAGTGACACTTCCCAATGTCAATTACAAACTACTTTGTACTGCGCACTACATTATATATTATCAGGTCTTTGTCTAATATATACATATCACTAAATCCTATTTAGTTTCAATCTAATCGTAATTAGATCGAATACGTATATAAAAACAAGAGGTGCAACCACTAAGTAAGTAATATTATGGAAAAAGAGATTGTTCGTATTCATGAATCGGACATAAATACGATCTGGATTGGCGCTCTCAACACTAACCCCAACAATTTCTCCCACTTGCTCGAGTGCCAATCCATGGTATCATATACACATCTCAATGTGTATCGTATGACCATGGCCCTCAAGAGCTCACCTAGCACTCAAGAGGTAGGCAACAAGAAGTAGGTTCGCTATGACATATTGAGTTTGTCCAAAAAACCCAATTGTTTCCTTAGGCAGCATCATTCATATTTTGTAGAACCTAAGTTATACATTAATATGACTCATATGCGACATCAATATTGAGCTACAACTACTGAGTTGTCCAAGTATTTGTGGATCAAATCCAAAACACTATGTAGACAACCGCATGCACAATATCAATGTGAAAACTTCTAATTTATAAGGTCACTATGCAACTTCATAAGTCAATATTTCATAAGTTGCATCTAATTCCACTCATAAAATAGAATCTTTTGTGACACTCCCACTGCATCTTTTCTGACTCTATATGACGTAGACTGTCTAACATCATAATTAGTCTCAAAACTAATATGACCCTAATGGTTTCAGACTGTATGCTCCATGAATTAGAAACTCGTTCTTAATATCTCAAAGATCACAAAGAACATGTTTCAAGATCCATCATATGATCTATATGGTATCAAAATAACTCGTAACAATTATGATTAAATTGATATATTTAATCGCACATAATAAAGTATTCATTATGTCATCATCACATAATACATAAGATTGATTAGACATTATAATCAATATCTCTTTCGAAAAAAAATCATCCTTTACGAAAGATGAATACTATACATTAGACAAACATTAAACTGTCAAACAGTTATACTAATTGTCATATAGATAGCCTTGTTGTGTCCTTTATTAGATCGTATCTAATGCATGATAATATGAGTATCTCACAAGTCTTTTAGTTTTATATCTTATATAAAACTTTATATCAAATATAATAGAGACAACTCTCACTATTTTCACGGAGTAAAGAAGACTTAGGTAAACCTTTTACCTTACAAACATCTCATTATTACCATAATAATGATAATTTCGTTAGGATATATAATACTAGAAAGTAATTTGTACGCTCCCACTAACCCTTCTGCCACATATGTATTCTCTATACTTTGATAAAATCAGACAATCTAACTGATATCAAAATTAGAGAACACAAATTTCCGGAAGGCTCACCCGAGTCTACAATAGGCTCTATAAGCTAGTATATCAAACTACAATCTCAGCATAACACAAACTCTAGGGCCATTCGAGAATGTACTCTTCAAACAAAGAAATCACGACTGATCTCTTATCCGAAGAAGCCATTAAAAAACACCACTTTGTATTCTTTAGCTAAAATACATAATTTAATATCAATATTAACCAACAGATCTTAAATTGTTCAATCAGTGCGAC